>PQXK01000209.1:0-65474 GCA_004786245.1 Botrytis hyacinthi | reverse complement strand
ACCCAACTACTAATCCACCGATCTGAAGCTTGTGTATGGCAGAGCGGACGGGATGCCCAATTCTCTTCAGTCTATGGTCGTATGTGACAGAAGCTTGCTTGTGAGAGGCTATATACTCTTTTGAAGCGTAGATCAATGGTTGGAGATTCGCTGATAGTGGGTACCCTACTGCTCAACTATTGTGTTCCCTAGGTGAAGCTTGCTTCCTGGTAGTCTTAACTGATTGTCCTTATATTCTCGAGTCTATGTTTGTATGTGAGAGGAAGCATCTGATTTGAAGATATAAATTGTAGATTTTGGCGAAGGCTTGTGTGTTGGATTTCTGTGTAACAACCGCAGCACTTGAGCAGATGAGAATATCTGATTGGCATCGAAGAGATAAGGAATACATGGCTACCTAAGTATCAACATCATCGCTGTAGTCATAAAATACAAACGATACCGAGGTAGATAATGGAACGAAGAAAGTATATGAGGTGAGCATTGCGGATAAGAGATATTGACTCGAAGTTCTAATCCACTCGCTTATCGAACATCCCAATTCACCAGGCCAGACAAATATATCGTCTACTTGCAATAGACATAGAGTACCTCACGGGGACCTCCCTTGTCTGTTTGACAAATCCCGTACAGCTAGCATTTTACTTATCATATAGATGGGTGTATGGAATAACGGAAATTACTAGTTCTGTTGGTCGTCGCCAGGAAAGATAGTGTGTTCTAGATATTCGCCCAAGGGAGGGGCATCCACATGAATCGGCAGTGACCACGAGGGCCTTTGAAATCCTTCCGAGAAATATAAATTGGTAATCGTCCGGTGGAGTCGGCGAAGATGATGGAGGCAATATTCGTATTGTAAGAATCCTTATTGTTGAACCATGGTTTGTTTTCTGACCAAAATCATGTGAGCCAAGAAGGAGGGGTTATGGAGAAGTTGCTTGAAATGTGGATGGCCAGATATCACTCTACACTCAATAGTGTGGGTACCTACTGTCCATTCGCAAATACCGGGGACCTTGAGTATTAGTGAACCTTATAATGGATCATGTATGATGGGTGCAAGCGAAATAATGCAATGCAATGTGCCCGATGGATTTGTTGCAGTTGTTGATTGCTTGTGCGCCATTGTCGGTGGGAGCTGAATGGAAAATAAAAGCTCGCCTTACTTGCTGTACTCGTACATAATAACCTTGGACTGTTATACGAACTTGATTGGCAGACATATGGAAAAGTCTTATAGGTGCTATATGCATTGTGCGGCGGTGGAATTTACGAAATGGGATGTTGCATTTTACATCTCGCATTTGGGTGCTGATACTGGTGGCGATATTACCTAGTATACAAAACCAACACTTGTTGTCGAGGGAAATTGACATGAACCTGAGTTCTTGTGTATGTTAATATTGAATACGTCGGTTGATCCCTTCTTGATGACCGGCAAGCTCGAAATTTAAGGGCCACCAGTGTGCTTACCAAATTTGTATGAGAGTATGCATATTTTCGCAACGACCGGATTGTGGAGTACAAGAGTGCTGATAGTCCAGGTTTCTTAGGATATTGTTGATAATTGTGGATGTACGGAGTAAATAGATAGTCATGTATGCGATATCCATGTTCCCCACCAGGACAAAGGATTGCAACAGCGAGCTTGGACTGCTGTTCGTACAGTTGTTAAGTAGATGCAATCATTTAGATTATACCTACCTACTTATCGAACGAACAAGTTTAAAAAATGGCGCAGTGCGCGCTGCTGTCGCCCAGACACCTTGAGCGGATTATGAAAAAGGAAAGGAAAGGAAAGGAAAGGAAAAGGTGGATATAATAAACCTTGGAAGTTATGTGAGACCTTTCCCTTTATTAACTCGGACCTGAGGGGAACGAGAGTTTACCACTGTTTTGTTTTGGGTATTATTTGGCGAAAGCGGTTGAAAGGAAAAAGTAGGTAGGCATGGCTATAAACTCGATGTCACTTTACACATCTGAAAAGTCGTACCCTCGCCCGGTTACTTTGTGTAGACGAATCAACTTCAATATAGGAAGAATGAGCGGTGGATTGGATGAAGTGTAATGAGGATAAAATGCCAGGGTCGATTTTGATGATCTCACGAAATTTGATATCGTGACCTTCCTTCATAGACATGAATGGCACGGCTACAGTGCCCTTTCCACCACTTCACCGCTGTTCTCTCTCATGTTTTCCGTCTTGAGGGAATGTTGCATGCATTTGTCGGAAGGATTAAAAGGAACAGAAACCTTCCTGTTCCTCGATAGTCAGAAGGAAAATGACCAGTTTTTTGCCGTATAGATGAGAGATGAGAGATGAGAGATGATTTTGAAAAGAGGCTCTGCTTGGACAGAGAAATAAGTATTGTGGTGCTTCAATGTATACACCTACTAGTCTTAGGGTACAGTCATAGGTACCCAGTAGATATCTAGACGACGGCGATAACATGAGAAGATCTCAAAAGGTTAATCAATGATCTTTGTAATTCGAAAACTTGGCTTCCTGAGACCATTTGATTTGCAGTGCTAGTGATTTGATTTACGTTGGGCAGTTATTCGGATCACCGAGCACCTGCAAGTGAGTGAGCGGGTGACGTTGTTGTACTGTCATTTGGATTGACCGAGTTCTTTGACAGATCTAGTTTTCATTAGTGAGCAATGAATGGTAAGATCTTGACTGAAAACAAATGCTTTTGCTTTGCTCCCACCAAACTCGCAGGATCTTTTCAGATTGTTCATTATCAGTATCTGCATACTACCTCCCTATTGAATCTCTATCTCAAGATAGTGGTGGGGTGGGGTCTGTTATCAACATATGATCTTAGCCCAAATCATCTTTAAGGGTCGGAGAGATGCCGGACGGAGAAAATGGATAATAGATGGACAATCGATATGTAAAGACGCAGGTATTATTATGATTGAATAAGACGTTCCGGTAGATAGACAATATGTAGATAATATATAGATAATATAACTAGTGATAAATATATAATACATATAGATACTTAGCAACCTTCAAGAGACAAGACAGAGAGAGAGAGAGATATATATATATATATATATATATCTTGTGAGTAAAGTGCTTCTTATAAGTTGACTCTGAAGTCTACTAGGTACTTACTTATCGTTATCGATAAAGCTACCTAGGTGTTCAAGTATCTAGCCTCCTAGCTAGAATAGAGTGCTAGTCTCCTAGTGTAGATCAATCAGTAGTACCTTGTGGGGATATCCAGACTTATCTACAGAGTACTCTCACTCCAAATATGTCGAGATAGTTTCGTGGTAGCATCTATCACACCATTTTTGATCTTGAATAACACTTAGCTAAGTAATATAACAAACGCGGCTGTGAAAGGCTACAAAGACTACACGGATATTTGCCTACATAGTACATTCAAATCAGATGTGAGACATTCTTCTTTGTACTTGGAAATCCATGAGTCGTGAAGTTTTGGTGAGGTATCTGTGAAGTATCCAGGATCTAGCTTCTAACTTATGCAGGTCTCTAATATCTACCCGGCCTAACAGTACTCAGGGTCAGGATTCAATAACAAATCCATCCCTCCACCTACCTACACCCATATTATCCTACTACATATCCTACCACACAGTATGTACTCTACTAGCATACATCATTCATAAAGGTTTCATACAACAATCAGTGGCAAGCTCATGTACCTAGGTATTCATTCTTCCTCCTTTCATATTCCGAATTCCAGATCCATCTGCAAATCTTCGTTTCATTGACCTTCATTCAAGTCCTCCACAATATCTACTGTATAACAGCATCTTTATTCCGCTTTGGAAGATTCAATCATTATCATTACTTGTTCATGTGGGAGAAACCCTACTCTCATTGTTTCCTTGACCCTTTCAACTGCCCTTGCCTTGCATTAAGAACCTTGAAAAGAAAGTCAGTCGTCTTAATGACAATGATTAATTAGCCAAGGCAAGACATATATCGTACATAATCTAAGGCCACCCCTCCCAGCTACATATTTGTACTAACTCCAATTCTCGGCTTCAAAAAGTCAATACTAGATTACTAGATAATTACAACTAACATCCGAGTTAGTTGCGACCAGACTCAGTCAGCTCCGCATCAAACCCCAATCCCAAAAGCCCCGCCTGCCCAGGTGATTCCTACTTGCACTGCAGTCCCTCTTTCATTTGATATTGTTGTTCATCTTTCCACCATATTTTACAATTAATATCAACTGAATGAATCCATCTCGGAACCTTTCGACCTTTCACCGAGCATCAACCTCTCAATCCTCCATTGTGCAAGTTATTTTCCAACTGTCAACAACAGCACTCTCTACAGCCTTACTTTTAACGTGTTGTTTGTGCTGCTTCGAAACTACAGCGTAATACGATAATTTCAAGTCAAATGAAAACCTAAGGAATATTTACGACACCTGAAAAAGAACACTCGGCGTCATATACCATACCTACCTAATCAACTGTCTTCTACAAAGCGTCATCATAGATTTGGAGGTTGTCCTTCGAATTCCGATCCCAGGTCAGTGCGGGGTCGATAAGATAAATGGATAATACTATGGAGGATGACGATGTTGATATGCCATATGCGCCGCCTCTGCAAAATGCGAATACCTCTCGCTGTCCAAATAACGAAGCTTCGCGGAATGGTATGCAACCGCCTAGTACCCGGTATCCACCGCTCATGAATCCTTGGGCAGGCTACCAAGCAGGCTACAGTATGAACTCTACCATGTATGGCACTTCAAGTTATCCCTCAAGCCCGTATGGTGATGGAAGTTCAAATTATGCCAGTCCAAGTTATGCCGCCCATTGGTCTCAAAATGCGCGTGCTCAGGGAATTCCATATCACAATTTTACAGACTTTCAACATCGTAATTCAGAGCCACCTCTTAGCAGATCCTACCCTACATTACCTCCTATGTCAGGCCCTCCCGAGTACAACTCTTGGGCGGGACCTTGGCCTCATAATCCTCGAGCTATGCCAATGTTAGCCAATGAGAATTCTATAGCGGACAACAATAATGCCTCTCAAAGATTGGGGAACGATGGCGTTCCAGGCGCTTCACAGGAACAAGGTAATCCCAAACTTCAACTACCCCATTTCTCTATTGAGAGATCTTTTTGTCTGTCACCGTGGAATCAATACTTCCTCGAAAGTTGTAAGATCACTAAGAAGCTGATAACCGTCAAATAGTCCAACAACGAAGACGGGAGCGGGAACGAGAGTTACGACATCGACATGCCCCCCAAAGTACTAATTCGGAAGCCTGTGAGTACAATCACTTTTATGTTGGAGTAGCCTGTGAATCCTGTTCAATATCCTTTCAATTAACTCCTAGCATACTCTCCTTATGTTTACACTTCTCTGCTTTGATGGTTATACAGACCAACATAAAAAGAGAAAGACAACCGTCCACTAACAAAGCTTTCTAGTTGGGCCTGCGTCTCCACACGTTCCTAATTCTACCGGTAGCTCCGAATGGAATCGATCAAGTGCTAGATCGGGACGTCGTTTGGCTGATGCTCAACGTAGAGCAGTGTTGGGCCGTGCTAGTCGTCCCGGTAGAGATTCGGATACAGACGAAGAAGAATGGGGAGAAAGTGACGAAGATGATGATGTCATGGGAGGATTAGCAACTGCTCAAATGCAGTTGTTAGGCAACGCCGCCTTTGCTTCTGCTTTACGCAGTCGTGGCGTTAGTTTGAGTCGTGCCCTTGATCTGGGGGTTGATGGCAAAGGAACGCCGTCCAAAAAGTTTTTGTCTTCACTCCAGAAAATGAATGTTGATGCTCTGACGCAAGAAGAACGCAGTAAGTCTTGAACAGCGATTAATTGCAGCTCTTCTGACCATGCTCAGGTTGCTCGATTTGCTACGAAGAAATAGGCGTGGCGAATCCCGAAGGCGTGATTGAACAGCCGTTACGTATGCCCAAGTGTAAACATATATTTGGAGATGTCTGTCTCAAGACATGGTTCAAGGAAAACGACAGCTGTCCGTACTGCAGGGATAAAGTTCCCACACAATCCACAAGGAAGGTGATTGAGCAGCTGGTACGGCAGCAAATGCGAAATCGCCATAACATAACTGCCCGTTCCGCTGAAGCTGACCTTCTCAATTCAGGGTATGTCCCGAACTATCATTCTATGAAAATTAGCTGACATGTAGGAAGCGCACTTGATCCACAGGAATATCACACACCAGTCTGGTCAGCGACCGACACTGTGGAAAGCCGACGTCGCGTTGCCCGAGGAAGACTGGCCGGATTTGGGACAGCACCAGCACCTCCAGGAAGGCGCCCCAGTTTGATGAATTCTAACAGGCTCTACAATCCCACTTCACAACTGCAAAATGAAGTCAATCCCTTTCAAACACATTCACGGCATAACTCGAACTCGGAAGGAGTCTCACCCGGAACGATGGGCGCGTCGATCACGAACAATGGACACCGGCAGCCTGCACCGCTCATAACTAACTCGTTGGGACACTCGGCAAATTCGACGGGTTACATGTTTCCAACAAACTTGTCCTCGGGATCTTCAGCAGTGTCAAATACTTTTATGCCTCCACCTGCACCCTCTTATTCCCAACACAGACCAAGCGGGTTCGGATCTATGGGAACTCCAACATTTGACTCGACTGAAAGCGTGAACCCCGGCCAACATCACAATTATCAATCTCCAGGTTACCAACAAGAAGATTCTGTTGCCTTTCAAAGCCAGCAGCTGGCTCGCGGTTTTAGATTTCAAACCCAACTGCAAGCTCAGCAGTATCAGCAGAATCACCAAGCTGAGCAACAACTTCAACAGCACCAGCAAACTCGGCAACGGGAACATGAGCAGCAGAGACAGAGAGGAAGTAGAGATGCTGAACTTTATCCCCCTCCGAGTGGAGACATGGGAGACTTTTGAAGAACACATCGGCCAGAATCCAAAATCATGGATAAATCTCAAAATTGCAAGTATAGCTCACCCTCTCTTGAACTCTTTCCGTCGACTTTGCTTTTCCATCTTTAAAAACACTCATGCACACATAAGAGTCATTTGGGCTATTTGGACCTGGGAGGCAAGGCGTACTGGCGTGGATTGGGGTTTCAGGTTCGTATACCAATTTTGAATGGGCAAACTACTTGTGTGTTAGCGGCTCTAAGAATCCTCCTTCCAGTCTCCTGAAGGATTGGTTGAGATGGTAGCGATGGTGATGATGGCGGTGGGTGTTGGCACTGATCATCATCTTCCTGGTCAGCCCAGCGTTAAATAAACATACATAATTAGCGAATAGAAAACATTTGGATAAAATATTTGTGGTTATGCTTTGCATGTCAATCAAGGAAATGTGTGAATGGCCGCTTTGACTTTCAAATTTTTCAATAGGCACATCAGAACTAATAAGAGACATAGGAAAATTATCAAGAACTCCCGAGGTCTTTGATTTATTCACATATTCCGACATTGGTTAGATTGAGTGATTAAGTGAACATTGCTTTTAGATCATTTCTTGATGGGCCTAGTTGAATATGATTTCACTACCTATTCAGATTTATCTTTATCCTTCGGGATGATATCGTCCCATCATGCAATGCAAGGCTGACGATTATACAGTTCCGACAAGGCTAATTAGCTTCGTCGATCATAACTTTTGAAGAAAAGCGGTATAATCTGGCAGAAAAAAGTTCCCGTTGCTTTCGCTGAACATTGTAAAATAATCTTTTCCTGTATTGATATAAAAGGGAGCTTCTCAATTCCTCGCTATTATATTTTACTCTATAATTTCAGATCCTCTTCTCTTAATAATCATATTGGAATCTTGTCCTGTCATTCTACGATAATAGAAAATCCAAATTACTTCTACGACAAGGTGTTTTTTTTAAGACGTTAGGTTTAGAGAGCTGGAAAAAGTCCTATCAATCGCCGTCATGCCCGAGAAAGTTCTTCTCAAATTTGGCGACGATGCTGATGAGACTCCTCAGATTGTGAAAAGGGAGGGGGCTCCTGATACGAAATCTGTGAATCAGAAACAGGCGCAATCGAAATCGAAATCGAAATCGAAATCGAAATCGAAATCGAAATCGCAGCCGCAATCACATTCGACGAAATCCACAGGCACGAAACGTTTAAGAGATGGAAGCCCAAAATCAGATTCGAAGCGGAAGAAATTGGCGGTGGTGCAGGACAAGGCGACAAATGCAAACGGTGCGAAGTTGCAAAAATTAGAGCATGCGGATGACTTGAAGGCCGGCAGGAAAGAGCAGGAAGAAGAAGCTGATGTTCCTCATGAAGCGAAAAACCCAATCAACTGCACTAATAAAGTCAAATCTTTTGGGGAGGAGAAAGATCGACCGAGAGGACAAAATCCGAGGTCTGGCAGTGAGAATGTCAAAAATACGGCCCCGGACAGGCATCTACAAAAGACAGCTAGGGTACTCGAGCCATTTCGAAAATCACTTCCAGTATATAAGAAACTGGTTGATCTTAAAACTGCTTTGCGTACCAATGATGTCCTTCTCTTAACTGCAGAGACTGGTTCCGGAAAAAGTACTCAACTGCCTCAATTTATGCATGATGAGCCTTGGTGCAAGAAACAGAAGGTAAAAATCAAGAATGCGACGGGACAAGAAGAGGAGATTTCAGTTGGCGGAGTCATTGCTATTACTCAACCTCGTCGTGTTGCTGCTATTACTTTAGCCCGTCGTGTTGCTGCCGAGATGGGATCTGCCCTTGGATACCAACGTACAAATACTCCCGGAAAAGTCGGTTATTCCGTCCGTTTCGATACCAATACACCCATTGGAATGAAGATCAAATTTGTTACCGAAGGTACCTTGCTTCAAGAAATGGTCCATGATCCAAATCTCAGAAAATATAGTGCTGTCATTATTGATGAAATTCACGAGAGAGGGGTTGATGTTGATCTTATTGCTGGATTTCTCCGACAGATAGTTCATGGAGATAAGCAAGGTCGTGGTGGTATTCCATTGAAAGTTGTCATCATGAGTGCAACTCTTGATTTAGGCGGATACGAAGCTTTCTTTGCAAATCCTGACTCAAATCCTAGTTATCAACCAGGAAACAATTATGGCTCAATATTTGCACCACATCTTGTGAACAATGAGAAGGTCATTGAGGCCGCCAAACCAATGCTAGCTGTAAAGTCTGGAAAGGCAGAGGATGTGGAATTAAAAGAAACAGAAAGCTCGGAAAAAGTAGACACCGGCGTTGCTATTGAGGAAGTCAAAGGTAGGAAATTCAAAGTTGACCTATACTATGACAAACCGGCCGATCCCAGTAATTACCAGGAGACTATGTTCAAAAGGATTGCAAGTATACATGTTACGGAACCTCTTCCTGGAGATATACTGGTCTTTCTAGTCGGTCAAGAAGAGATTGAATATATGCAAACCAGACTTGAGGCTCTTGGCGAGTCTCTAAGCAAAGAAGTGCCAAGAATCAAGGTTATACCGCTGTATGGTGCTCTTCTACCAGATGCTCAACAGTTAGCTTTCGATCCAGTCAAGGAGCCCAGGACAAGGAAAATCGTACTGGCTACTAACATTGCGGAAACATCAGTAACAGTCCCAGGTGTGCGATATGTAGTCGACAGTGGTAAAGCCAAGGTTAAGAAGTACCGCACAAAGTTGGGTATGGAATCTTTGCTTGTCGTGCCGATCTCTAAACAGTCCGCTCTCCAAAGAATGGGTCGTGCTGGTCGTGAAGCACCTGGTAAATGTTGGAGAGCATATGGTAAAGACGAATATGAATCTTGGCTTCAAGACGAAATTCCTGAAATCCTTCGTTGCGATGTGCTCGAGGCAGTTCTTAAGATGAAAGCTCGTGGAGTTCAAGACGTTATCAACTTTCCTCTCATGGATGCACCTGATGTGGAAGCCATGAAGCATGCCATCTTCCAACTCAACGCCATGGGAGCTCTTGATGACGAAGGCAACTTAACCACAGATGGTAAAAAGATGGCCAGTTTCCCTCTTCCCGCCGCCTATGGCCGTGCTCTCATCGCCTCCTCATCTCCAGAGTTCAACTGCGTTCTCGACGCTATTGACGTCATCTCCCTCCTCACTGCCGATTCTGAAGTGTTCATCCAACCCAAATCTCAAGAACAAGAAGAAGAAGTCGACGCCAATCGCGCCGATATCATTCGTCGTGAAGGCGATCTTCTCACGTATCTAACAACCATGCAACGCTACGCCTCTGAAAACACAAATCGATTCCAGTGGTGCAAATCTCGCAACATCAGCGCGCGAGCCATGAAATCTGCAATGCTGAATCGCAAACAATTGCGTCAGTTAAGCGTCACTCATGGTCTCATTGACGCCCTTCCCCCTCCTGATCCTCAGCCTTTCGAACCCTCTACTCCCGAAAGAGCAGAGTGTTTGATTAAAGCATTTCTGAAGTCGTTTGGGGATAGAACGGCAACGTTAGCTCCAGATGGAAGTTATGTGACGACAAAGGGAAAAAATGCCGTGGTTATTCATCCGCAGAGTGTGCTTTGGGGAAGGAAAATCGAGGCGATCATGTTCTTGGAAAATGTGTTCAGTACGAGGAATTGGGCGAAGAAGGTTAGTGCGGTGCAGGCGGATTGGGTGTTGGAGGCTTTAGGGGGCTGGATGTGAGAGGGGATTGGGCATAGCGTTATGGTTCTTGGGAGAGAAGTATTGGACGCAGCGAAAGAGAGATTTGTGGATAGATATAAAGATAGATACATAAATAGATACCCAAGTGATGTAAGTTGTAGAACGTAGGAGAGATAGACATGGTTTATAGATTAACCATGGGAGTTTAATACCGTAGGGTAAATGCAAAAACATTTCGCAATTACATGCAAGAATTAATACAAGATTACACTGTGGTATCTAGATGCAGGAACCCCGAGTTATACTGATTTATCGACGTGAGATTGATTGCGGTGGGTATATATGATATATCACTCAGCTAGACATAATCCTCAACGCGCACGATCCTATACATTGCATTGCATACCACATTTTCATCTCTACACTCCCTACTTCTTCAAACGATACCGGCCCCCGATACACTCCAACACGCCCTCCTCTACCTTTCCACCCAGCCACTCCAACAACTCTTCATTACTATATGGAAATCCCTCCGCAATCAACATCTTCAACATCATCGCAATCTGCGGGGCGCCCATCTGACTCGAGCTATTCGTCAACATGCTCTGCACAAACTGCCAATACACCTTTGCATTTTCACCCACGATACCCTTTTCTTCCTTTCCACCCTCTCCTTCCTCATCAGCATGATCCGCACCGACGGGCGCCGAAGCAAGGGCATCCGAACGCGCACGATCTGACGCATTGAGCGTTTCGAGCACGGAGTACACTTGGGATTTCGGCGGAGACTCGTGGAGCACGAGTTTTGCGACCCAGAATTTGAGGGCCGAGGAGATGAGCGCAGGGTCCATGTCGAGTGCGGCGGTGAGTTCTTCGATGCTTTTTTGAGCGGGGACTTCTTCCTCGTCGGGATGGAGATGCGTGGCTGCGCTGTGGAAACAGGAGATTACGGTGGCTTGCCAGGTCGTGCATTCCTCGACCACAGTGCGGTCGGCTAGTTCGAGCTCAACGGTTGTGTGACCGAGCGCGGGAAGCCAGGTGAGTTTTCTGGAAGGTTTGAGGGAGGAAAAGGCGGTGGAGTAGTCTGATTGGAGGTTGGCGATTTGAGGAGGGAGAGTAAAGGTGGATTCTTGGAGGGGAGGCCAGAAGAGACGGGAGAGAATTTTAGTATGGAGAGTTGGGTGAGTTGGTGGGGGAGCCATGGCTTTCTTTTCTGCGATGCTAAAATTTTGGGTTTTGTGGATGGCTTGGTCAAGGCGAACGGAATCGAGAATATCTTTCAGCATTACTTCACAGCTTTGGAGTGGCGCTTCCCCGAAGCGGGATTTTAGCAGTTCGAGAACTTTGATCTGAGAAATTATTAGAATTGTATGTATGTGAAGGCGGATAGAACAAACACATACCTCTTTTTCGAAAGCTCCATCGTTCCTCAGAAGGTTTTCACTGATGATATTTTGGAACTCTTTGATAAAAACATCTTGAGATCCGAAAACCCCGATTAATGTTCCAATGATATCAGCATTTTTAGACCTCTTGTATCCTGGTCCTGCATCTACAGGATCAGGAACCCACTCCATGTCATGCCAATCTAATTCTTCATCGTCAATTTTCTGGCCAGACTGCTCTGAATCATTGTTAAGTAAATGAGCTAGCTCAACGAGTCTATCTCCACTAGATTCTATAGGATTTCCTTGGGCGTCTTCAGTGTCCGAAAGTAGTCCTGCGATTATTATTCGGACCGTATCTTCTCGTGAGCAAAGATATACCTGTAACGGATATGCTACACGATCTAAGAGTACTTTCGAGTGATCAAGCGAATGAAATGACCAAATCATTGAGATGTAGGTCTGTAGAATCAATAATGTGGAAGCCCCTGGATGAAGCAGCCTCTCTTTCAAAGTGGCTGCAAAAGCTTCTGTCAAGTGTAATCGTCTCTGAGGTGTGGTGATTGTTGTTCGAAGGTCGTGCAATGCCCCATTACTATTTGGCCAGTTCACAACAATATCAAATAACTCATCCGTCCTAAGTGCTGCGAGACGGCCAATGCTCATTTCCTTCCACTTTTCCATATCGCTCCAAGCTACTTCGACATTGTCGATGACCTTAAAGACCAGGACAGCGAGTTTAGAGTACCGATCTTCAATCCATCCGCAAAGATCTGTAACACAATTGGAAGGAGATACGTGATGTGCCGTTCGTGGAAGTACGGAATTTCTTCTTTCGCCGTCTTGGGGGGTCACACTTATTTCATTTGCAGACCACAGTCCTTTGCATCCTCGATTGACATATTCAGTCATAGATTGGTTCATGATTTCGGCAAAAATCACTTCGAACTTCTCTCCGGCCAGACCAACTTTGTGTAGAGACTCCACAAGGTTGAGCATTTCGTTACAAACTTTATCTGTCCTCGCATCAATAGGTGCAATACCAAATCCTTTTCCGCCCTGCAATCCAAGGATAGAAGCAACATAATTATCGAGAACAGTCCTCAATGCTGCAATGAATTGATCTGTAAGAGAATTCGTTATGATGGCATGTAGATCCCGTCGGAACTTCTCCAAAACCACACGCGAGAGCCCCGGAGTAAAAAGCTCAACTTGTTTAAGGATGACTGACAAGCCATGCAAAATATACATACGATGAGCAAATTCCAATATCTTTACACTGCCAAAGACCAAAGGTTGAGGACCTTCTTCATCAGTACATAGTCGCAATACCGGCAAGATCTGATGCAGAAGATGTCTACGGACTTGTTGGGTATGCCATACAAGGAGATCATCCGTATGCAATGCAAATGGAAGGCGGTTAATGGGATCTAGGACATCCTTCAAGGCTTCGTCAAAGGATGGATCAGATAGTATCGGCAGAGGTCTCAGAGTCTCAATAGAACCCGGGTCCAATGGTACATCCGGAAGTTGGAGACGATAAGTAACAGTGTGCCAAGATCTATCCCATTGGATTTGATCCCGAACTTGGGCTACAGACGAATCCCGATTATGCCCTCTGAGCTGTTGCGAGCTCCTAGTATTTGAAGCAGGTGTTTTCGGCCCATTATTGAAGCCTTGTGATTCTCCAAATGGTTGGCTTGGTGTTGTAAAGCTACCGGTTGGCGTTGCGACTGGGGTAGGTTCTGAAATCTCGGGCTTCTTGAATACTGAATCCAAAACGCGTTTTCTTTTTGTGGCAAAAGTAGCCATCACGATCGAGAATTTATCAGACTGCGAAAGATTTTTGCATCACTTTATATGTTCTGTGGTTCGTTTTGTATTAATCGCTGAAGTGGAAGCTGTATAAAAACAATAATACTGTTCATGGAAAGAGCATCCAAATATTGAAACCACGAACTCACGTGATCATGCGTTTCTTGTGTTAAATTCCGGCACGCAATGAAGACGAAGTAAAAATCGGATGGGTATGTTTAAAATCTACTGTGCGATACGATTCTTATGACCAGGCACCTATGTTCATTTATGATTTTCATATTTTTAAACTACTTCTGAGTATGTATTATATAATAAGCATTAGATTTGCGCCTTGCCACCTCCTTTTTCGCCTAGGGTAGTACCTTCCAAGTAAATCAAGTAACAAATGAAAGCTGGTTCAAGCATTTTTTGGGTAGCCTGCCTCCCAGAACTCCCTTGCCTTCCGAATCAACCCAACGATGTCTATCTAAATTTGTAAAGAAAAACGTTAAACATTATTTCATATCGACGTGATTCTCCCTGCTGGAGTAGTTCTTGGTCTTGGCCGTAGATTAATTACAGACTCGAGCTCTCGGAGCATTTTAGTATTGGCATCCGCTCGGTCTCTCATGGACTCTCTCTTCACACGATCCTCCTTCATCTTCACAATACGTTCTTCCCTTGTCAATTTGCTGCGTTGGTGTGGTATCGCGATTGCTTCAAATACCTCCTCTGCTTCGGAACCACTCAATTCAAGGCTAGACCGAGATCTCCCCTCACCATTTAGAGCTCTCAAAGCGTCAGCGGCTGTTCCCTCTTCAACGGCTGTTAGACCTCCTAGAGATGATGCTGGCGATGTCATTCCACACATAGAAGATAGACGTTTCTCGTTCCTGTCAATGTTCACTGCCAAGGCAGCTTTCCCATCTTCCCACTCTTGCATCAATGCTTTCAAGTCAATGCCTATTGAATCGTATTGCATCATCAGATTTGAACCGAGTTCCGATACATCTTCTGTGTCGTTCAATGATTTATCAGATTCTTCGCGCAAAACATGCAATTTCGCTTGTAGTCCACGGATTCCAGATGACAGCGTGTTTAGTTTGCGTAATTGTGCCCGCGCACGTTCTCGGCCCGGAGTAAGGGGTAGCTTTGGAGTGGTTGGAACCGGGAAATCTATAGGATATTAGATTTTAACAATATTGACAAATGGTTTCGAACTTACTCTCTTCTTCACCTAATATACGACGAATTTTATTCTCGGCCTCAGAAGTGACGGAGCAAAGTGTGTGTAATTCGTCAACAGCAAGGCCCCATCTGTGAAAGTCCGGTTTACCGCCATGCGCATCAAATGCAAGAAGGCAACAAAGAAAAATCTTTCGGATAGTGTGGAATCTAGCAGCGAATATCTTCAATACCCTGACAGAATCCTCGTCCTCGAATTCGCCGGCTGTATAGCCTAGCATAGCCTCCGTATAGTCCAAGTCGCTTATGTCGTATACATCATAGTATTTATCCAGATCCATCTCTTCCGCTAAGGGCTTCAATAAGTTGCATGCTTGTATATACCGAGGAATAATGTTCGCAAAGGAAATTCGGAGGATTTTTCTGAGCCGTAGACATCTTCGTGTCTGACTTCGATCTTCGAGACGACTGACGGGGGGCAAGGGTGTGCTTCTACTAAGAGGTTAATTTTGCCAGTAAGTTGAATGGTGACAGATCCTACAGTCTATATCCACGAGATACCAGTTCGACTTCTTGAACGAGTGTTAGAGCTCCTGCCGCAACAGCATCAAACTCCTGTGCTTTATGGACAAATTGCGATGCTTCCACGATAGATTGCTGTCGAAGGTATTGGAGCCACTGCTTCCGCACGTATGTATACAATACTATAGCAGAAACCACTACGGCAAATGATAGTATTACTACGCGGATCTTCCCACGTATAAAAGTCCCATTTCCGCGTGTCCAGTGTATTAACCATGTAAAAGAAAAAGCAATTGTTGCCGTCGCCGCGGCGCCCGAGAGAGTGAAGGTTCCAATTTGCGGGGCATCAAGTGTAGGCCCTGTAATATCTCGAGATTGGCCATGGCCTGTCTGCGCAAGAAAGGAATGTGTGTTGAGAAGTTGTGAAGCTACTATGACATAACGGAATCGTTCGAGAAACTTTGCATTATCGGCTCGACCAAGTCGTGAATTGACAGCTTCCTGCGATTGATTATCAGACGATAAGACTTGGATAAGGCCCAGATGACGACTTACGGAACAGGTATTATGTATCGCTGCGACAGTGGTGTTGCGCGGAGGGGTAAGCTGCAGAGGCGGAGGAAGTTTATGTCGAAATTTAAGAGATACGGTTGGCTTCCCTCGTGGAGCAAATGATGGACTCGACAAATCAGAATCCGCATCCCCATCATGGCTTGATGCCCATCGTGTATCCTCTCCACCTTCTCCTATGGCAACATGTCAGTAAGTCCCCACTCATGCATTGCAAGATATCCCCCTCCTCTTCATGCATACCTTCGAGATAGGCGGCGAGCGGAGAGTCTTCGTGTATTATAGTCTCCATGGAATGCAAGTCGTTAGTGATAATTGCCGTCACAGTCCATTCCGGTAGGTATCATCAAAATAAGAGTGAGCGAACGAGTGAGCGAATGGATGAATGAATGAGCGAATGGGGTCTGAATGAAAGGAGCTCCGATGTAATTAGTGGTTATAAGACAATGTAATGAACGAATGAATGAATGAATGAATGAACGAATGAACGGTGGCAGAATTGACCAATTGATATCAGTTGTAGTTTGTTGGTTTATTAATAAGAGATGCTTTGTTTACTCAATATTAGACCAAGCAGAAACAATTGCTCGAGAAGAATACTCTGCAAAGATGCGGATAACTACATTGACTATACGAGTCGGTCAATTGCATACATACATACCTACCTACTATCTCCCTTGTTTAAACTTTACACAAGTTCCGCGAGTCCACGACAGGAAACTGGCAAGTCCAGCAATCTCTCGGGTCAAGGAATAGATGGAGTACTACTGGACCTTGCAAGTTGCAACGGGAAATCTTAATATGGATCAATCACCGATTTACCGACATTCATGATCTCTCTTAGACTCTCCAAGCCACTCAAAAGCATTCCAAGTCACTGCTCCAACCCCTTGATATAGAGTTTTCCCCACTACTCCCCCGTCTTCCTCATCTCCAAACAATTCAAAACATTCCTACTTTCGTCCGAATAGTCCACAAGCTATGGTCTTTCGAGGGCTTCTTGACCAATCTTGCTCAATTTTAAGTTGAACCATATATATAATTGTTTCATGTTATCGCGATATTATCAAAGCGGGAAATCAATATGGTAAACTCCACTAGTATCACTATATTCGGGGTACTAACGGTTTTCCAGGGAACAAATATAGGTTTCAAGTTCAACCTACGTATAGCTAATAGACCCAGACCTCATTTCCACTCCATGAACCAACGTTGCTCGGCTCAAATTGGCCCTGTATCTGTCTATTTCTGCTCTGGCTTTACAGATAGATGGAGGGAGGTGTGTACATACGAGATAGCGACGTGCTATTATGCAAACCTTCGCCCCACATATACATGTACACATAGCATAGATTTGGCTGCTCCTGTGTCCTCTTTTGTGCATGAATTATGAATAGAGAGTCAGCCTTAGATGAACTCTAAGTTTGCTATCAGACTCAAGAGTGTAAGTATAAAGGAAAGCTTATGAAATGAGAATTAATGCCCGGAGAATTCGGCATGATACTCGAGGCATGCGATATGAGAGGAGCACCGAGCATAAGTTTATTCCATATTTTGGATTAACGTTCACAAGTTTTTAATAAAGATAAGATTTGGGTCTCATTGGCTTCGGAATTTCGGACGTGGATGGAAATCCAGGAGACGATGTATCGTCGTAACTCTTAGCTTTCCGACCTTCGACAAATTAACAAAAATACAAGTCAAGGTGCCAATTCGTTCACGGAAACTCTCGCAGAAGCCATCTTTTACGAGAAAGAAACTTGACCGCGAGAAGATATTCCGTTCACACCACGTATGTCCGGTTTGTGGACCGATTCGCGACGACGCCAACGCGGGCCAATACATTGATTGTTGGTGATGTATTGAATGGATCTCACTGGCGAGTGCGGCACCAAGTCAATGTAGAAGCGAAGTTATGGTTTGAATACATACTGAAATTCTCTGGATACTTGAGGTTGGAACATCACCTCGTTTTAGCATCAACACATTCAGAGCTTTTTCAGTTGAGGATCTCAAAGCTATGGAAAACGCTTTCTTCATCACTCTATCGTGTTGTAGCAGGCTGGCACTCTGACAATCTGGCACGCATACATATTCAATTGTGGAGATTGGCATTTGCAACTAATACACGCACATTTTCAGGTATTGGAGGCTGTTCGTTTGTTCCTTTACAGGTATGCTGGATCTTCAGTGAGGTCAAATAATACCCTGCCTTAGTTAGACATATCGAAGGTGTAGTTTTTGGGACTATGACTTACGCATACATCAGCTACTTCGGGACTTCTTTATTGATCAAGGCCATAGCAACTCTCTGGCCACGAGTTCATCTCATGCCTATGTCCAATTAACGATTCCGCTATTTTTACACCTGTAATCTATTGTTTGCTTCATTCAGCACGACTCAAATCCATTCGATCTGATGTATCCACAGCCAAACAAGTGTTGTGAATGCGATGAGCAAGATCAATCGAGTCGTAATAGGAATAAGCTTGACTTTAAATGGAGAATTGTCTTCGTGGTAGTTTTGACAAGGGGCACTGCAGCCCTTCCACGAAGCCCGACTGGAGAAGGTAGAGCTTCTGAGAACCCCCCAACAGGCTGATGTTTTGCTTGCGCAATTTTAATGCTCAGTTTTCCACTGTTAAGTTCTCTTGTTTGCGAGTCCTTCATAGACCAGTCCATCACACTATTTTGATCCAAATTGTACAACTAATGCTCTCAGATATACGAGCCGAGACGGGTCACCCCTTCCCCTGATTCCATGGCACTTGGCTATGACCAGATGTTACAAATGCTCTTTAGCCACTTGCATGAGGATTGAAAATTTTACACCGCATTAGCGAGAGGGACGTCAAGATATTGCTTATACGGGAAAGGATTGCTTCCGCATCACAGCAAAGCCGGCTGATCATTTGCTCATCTTACTAGCAGTTGTTCGACATCATTATAACGTGGATGAAAAAGATTCTGGCCCACTGTGGTGTTCTGCAGTACTTCTGTCACGAGAGTAAGTGTATATTTTTCCAGACTCGATCAAAGTAAGCAATATGACATTGGACCTGGAGTAAGAAAACTTAAACATGCACGAATGAAGTTTCAACGACCTGTAGTCTTACAGGGAGCAAGAATTCCGATATAAAATGTATCGGAGAAATCCTTTGCGTGCAGGGGAGTTCGCAAACTACGACAAAAGGAGTTAGTTCAGTCAATCTGGACCACTATTTTGGGCGTTTTAGGGTCACGTGCCTTTATTTTCATCATGTTTGCTTTTGAAAATGCGGAGACTCCATTTCGAAAAATTACGAATTCTCTTAAGCCCTCCCTTGTTCGTTATTGTGATCGAAAGAGTGTGGCGACACAAAACCGTGCCCTGCAAGTAGAGCCATCACACCATTGACACTTACTCTTCTTAGGGTAGGTTGCGCAACTTTCCTCCTTCAGAAAGTGCTCTTTTCCGTTCTCCTTGATCATAAAGTGAACTTGCTTTGTGGCTATACAGATAAGAAATATGCCGTGCCGCCAGTCGCGGGTCGTAAAAGCAAACTTTCATTTAAAGTAGTACCAAGGCTATGAGAGTCTGCGGAAATCTATAAGCATCCAGATCTTCCGTCGAACTTTCGAGTGAGCTTTTAAATTGCTAAGTATCTTCAATGTCTTTCACAACACCAATTTATCCAGGTATTAACCTCGAAGCCAACGAAGGGCCTCTATTGAAAGCGGTATCAATTGCTTTCATCGCCTTGACTGTGTGTACTATTGCCATCCGCTTTTTTTCCCGCTGGTACACCAAAATCCCCCTGGGCTTAGATGAATTGTTTATTCTCATTGCAGCAGTAACTCTCACCCTCTAGAATCTTCTCAAAACCCCTCCCACAGTACAATAAGTAACCCAAACTAACACTAGATCCAGATCCTCTCAATTGTCTATACAGCAGTAATAATTGTTGAAGTCAACAGTAACTTCTACGGACAACACGTTCACAAATCAGATCCGGAACATCTTGAAGCTTATCTGAAAGGCCTGTATGCTTTGGCACTTCTCTATCCCATAGCTCTTAGCACGAGCAAATTGTCTCTATTAGCGCTTTACTGGAGAGTATTCGCTGTCACTGGCGGGAAGGTGCCTATTATTTTCGCCAGTGCAATCAATGGGGCGTGGGGTATTGCTGCTGTGAGTTAATTCCTTACTGTCATCTCATTATACTGTTTGAAAGTTCAACTTCATAGTTTTTGAAAGATTCATCGCCCCATATAACCTCATGTCATGTTATGCCGATCCAAGTGCCAGTCAGAGGATCTTGAGAGAGGAAATACTAATGCTATATCTCTACTAGCTCGTTGTGGGAATTTTCTCATGTCGTCCCATAGAAGCTTTTTGGAACACTACGATTACCGCAAAATGTATCGATTACCCCGTCTTCTTTACTTCCAATGAAGTGTTTACGATTGCATTTGATATTGTGGTTCTATCAATCCCAGTTTGGTTCATTGCGCAAATCAAGAGAAGTATAGGGGAGCGAATTACTATTAGCAGCACATTTTTGTTAGGGCTTGTGTGAGTGCTTCATCGAATAATGTTTACCCGGCCAAACACCCTAATCCAAAATGTAGGGTAACGGTAGTTTCGGCAATTCGACTATGGCGGCTGGTTGTTGCACAAAGATTGCCGGGCTTTGATCCCACTTGTAAGTTAAACTTCCAAGTCATTTTCTACTCCTTTCCTATGAAGTTTAATGTCTTACATGTGCTCTCCTCAACCCATCAACTAAGAATGCAATAGTCAACGAAGTAGACGCCGGTCTATGGGCAATAATCGAACTCAACCTCTGGATTCTCGTCGCCTCGATCCCGACTTTCCGCCCCTTGCTCGGCCAAATGTGGCGCGATTACTCTGAGAAGACAAATCGAAGCGGTAGTGAAGAATCCCCTGAATACCCTCTCAGCAGAACAAGAACTACCGGTACTTTATTTCCCAGACAACAGCGAGACACGGATTTAGACACCGAGCCCGTATTTGGATTCGACGAGTCGAAGAGAAATTCGGGAAACCCATCGGAGATCGAGCGACATGGAAGAAATGGTAGTTCGGGGACGGGGCTTAGTGGGGAGAGTGGATTTGTGGAGAGCCTGGGCGTGAGAGTCGTAGATGCGGATTTGGAATCCCAGATAGAGACGGAGATTGAGGGGTGGAGAAATGCTTATGGATATGCGTCTCAGAAGGGAGGGGGTGGGGTGGGAGATAAACAGAGGTGGAGTAATGGGACGAAGGATTTGGCGGGGATAAAGATGCAGAAGGAAAGAGATTTTAGGAGGGATGCGGGGGATGCGGGGAATTGACCAGGTTAGCCTGGGTGGTTGGGTGGTTGGGTAGTGTGTGATGGATGGGGTAATGGATTGGATTGGATTGAAGGAGTTTGAGGGGAAATACCTACTGGCGTTCGGATCCGGGCTCTGGATAGCGGCTGTTTTGCATGTTATTAACAGCGATGATTCTTTGACTTAGCAGGCTGTCTTTGAGGGACGGGGAAACGGCAAATATGGTGCATAGTCTAATCATTTGGGACATTTAGACGACGGTTATTTTCATGAAAGATCTCAGTACTCTAATGCTAAATTATTTTTCAATCTTCGGTCCCATTCAAAATTCAATTGATCAAGAAATCTAGGGAATGACCGACGCCAAAACACTTTTCGTCTTCCCCCATGGTCCGAAAAAGTGTAGAGAGTAGTTGACCAATTTTTTCTCCATCTCTTGCGAGAAGAACATTGAACTAGAAGATTGCCCCTCTCCCTGTAGTCATTTGCATCTTGTTTCATCATAATCTTCCCTCAAACGCCTCTACCGCCCAGCCCGCCTAAATAGCATCTAATTAGACTGAATTTTCTAAATTTAAGTTTTTATGAAAAAACAAATGACCATCATGCTTTGAGTCCGTACAATCCAACTAGCAGACAAATTATTAACGCTTGAGAAAGTGGCAGTGACAGTAGTAGCATACTAGATAAAATGAACGGGTCTGGATTCTCAGAATCCTCATATCCATCTTCCTTGGACGACTTTCCCATGTTTGTCTACAATTGTAGTTGCTTCGCTAAAAGCTACGGATTTGCATAGTTTGACGTCATTTCCATCAACCAAGCGTATATCCGACTCTACTCGTCCCCTTCGATCTCGCAATTTTCTTCACAGTTGTCTTTCCACACTGTTTGGTACTATCCACATGTGTCCCACCACAAGGGTATGTTTCCGCACCCACAATCTTCACCACTCTAAACTTCTCTTCCTTTGTCATTCCCATGGCGGCTCGATCAGGTATCAATCTCTCCATTCCATTTGCGATAAAATCTTCCTCATCCCACCAGTGAATCTCAACGGGCATATCTGCCTCAATATACTCATCGAGCTTTTGCTGGATGGGTGTTTTCCAGGTACTTTCTATGAGGCCGGCAAACTCACACGCCGCGGAAGAGGGGAAATGCGAGGCTTTTGTTTCGTCGAAATTGGGAACAGAAGAGGAAACGAGATGACGAACTGCAGCACCGAGAACATGGCCAGCGGTATGGTAACGAGAGTACAAGAGACGTTTTTCCTGGTCGATTTTCTGGGTGATTTCTTGACCCGGAAGAAATTGAGTGGGAGTGGTGAATGAACCGAAGTGGAGAACTTCTCCGTCAGTGCTGGCGCTCATGCGTACCATCTGGACTGTGAATTTGCTTCCTTCTTCACTCTCCACAATGCCTTCATCCGATGGTTGACCACCACCTTGGGGGTGGAAAATGGTAGATTTGGTCATGATGACGTATGTGTCGTCCTTGCCATCTTTGAAAAGCAATTTATTTTCCTCGGAAAGCGTCAGGAAATGGCATATAGATGTGATGGTGGTTTGGAGGGTAGACAGATGTGAGTCATGATGAAAAGCTAGATGGGTGCGTTCGGTCATGGTTATTGGGATTTAAAAGATTTGAGGGATTATATGAGAATTCTGGCCGACTTCCAATTCTGGAATCGACTCGAGCGTTTGGTTTGAGGACTGAAATGAAGTCTAGGAATTTCATCCAATTCGGATTCCTTTTGAAAGTCTATGGTAGCCTCGGTGAATTGTCGCTTATCCGAGGGAAAGAATAATCAGAATACAACTTTCCTGACTCTGGCAACAAAGTTTCTGATATAATATCTTAAAGATCTGTAGATGAAGTCTGCTATATAAGGTGAACTTCAAAACCAGAAGCTTCTAGATTTACGGTAAAAACAAGCTAGCCCAAGAGGGAAGGAGTACAGAGGACATGGTTACCACACGATTACCATGAAGATAACGATCACGCCCTTCCTGATACATTTTGTTAACCTTTCAGAATTAGTCACATCACGTTAATAACCGAACTTCATTGTCGCCCCCTATTAACTCCTTACGGATTTGGGACAAATCGATCAATTTTCTCGACGAAAGGACATTCGAGAAAAATGTTCCAAGCATACTACAATAAGGACCGACCGGCATTTTGAAAGCATAGAGGTACAGTCACTCGAGACTTTTGCTCGATCAATAATGCTTGGCCTTGAGTAGGTAAGATTTCATATCATAGCCATAGAAAATCTTATGTCATTATAAACATCATTTTCAAGCAGCTTTCAGTAGTCAGCAACATCTACAGTCTATCTCCAGCCTCAGTACCTACCTACCAAACAACATAAGCCGCCATGAAAGGAAGATTAGCACGCAAAAAGGATAAGACAATTGGGGAATGATATTTCGTTCCATTCTGAGTTAAGGTTACAGTGTCGCTGCAGGCCATGTAAGCAAATCCAAAGTTTGCAGTAACGTCATATGTGTTCTTCTTTTTTCCAGAATGTAATCATTTTCGATTGTTTCGTGAGTGATGAGCGCAGAGAGGTGATGACCGAAATGGCAATAATCATAATCCGAGTGCGATGGGTATTCCACAATGATCATTTGCCTCTTCTGCCAGGAGCTTTAATGCCTGTGAAAAAAGATATGAGTGGTAGGATTGCTGTAATAGTGAATTACTCTTCAAATCCTTCGGTGAGCATTAGAAGTTGTCGTGATGGTGGATCTGATCGTATTGTATACGATTCTTGTTGCATGCAAATACGATGGTAACCATCATCAAAGGGTGTTCGTACTTACATTTCCAAATATACTCCTTTCCCAAGTTGTCTTGCATATTGTAACGTTTCTAGTAAATATTCGTTTAGATCCCAAGGAGGTTGATGAATCCAATGATCCGTAAGGCTGAGCAATGAGTACCTGAGTCGACGTACCAAGGAAATGAAAGCTTACTACACATGTTGAAAGCATCAACATGCATACAACCATACAGTTCAGAGCTTACAAATCCATTTAGATCTAATCTTTGGTGGATTACATCAACATGAATGGGGGAAGGAAAATGACATAGCGCTCAGAGATCCAGATTTGCCTTAGTCAACTCGATGGATGAGAAGGAGGGAGCGAAAGCGAAAGAAACCGGACGAATAGATCCTTGGACTTAGTACAGAATAAAATGCTGATGAAATGAAACTAATTGATGACAAATACGGTAAACATGATACTTTTGATACTTCTGATACCCATTTGTAGTATGTTTGTTATCCTTTCAAAGCATTTGGAGTTCAAACTAATTGAGATGAATAAAAATCGAAAAAGAATTTCTAAGACACTTCAAAATGGTTTACCCCTGTACGGTGACCACTAAAACTTAACACGGGGTGGTTCGCTAGTGATCAATATTCCGCTGCACGTTCTCATCATGACAGAATCATGACAATTTCATCATAGTTCATCAACCATTTCTAAAGATATACACATAAATGCTTAGGTATAAGTGACTTGCATTAGTCTTCTAATATATCAGTAATTGAGCTACGGCCTCCCCGTCCTGGAAATGGCCTTTTATGGATAGTACAAACGACCGTTTGTTTTGTATCCCCATCCGCGTCACCAGTGATATCGTTAGCAGTCATGGATACCAGACAATTCTTGTAGCATGTATCGCGAATAGGCTCTTCATAGTAGTTGCGTCTCCAGTTCGCCGAACTTTTCATGAAATGTTCCGTGTTCATCGTGGGCTATGTAACATATGAATCATATAAGGTTCATTTTATCTCAACCAAGATCCAGAATCCCAAGTTCGGGTATGGAAACCGCTCGATGCAACTAGTGCTGGTAGTCAGCTCAGATTCACTATCTCGGTACCTCCTTGTTGGCATGAGTGCCGCAGGATTCCTCGATTCCTGTCTAATCCGTTTTGGGATCTTGCCCAAGCTGAGCTTTTTATATGCCATGATGGAGTAAATGCTATTATCAAATATCTATCTTTGTGCATTTCATCTCAGGGCATCTATATAGACGAGGATATATCCTCATCCATTTGATTATTCAATACATCAGACATCAACAGATCTTTGCAACATCACAACTAATACTCTTAACATTCATCGACGTCCACTGTCATTATCCATCCTTACCTCTTCATACTTATCCGTCTCATACTATAACTTCACCATTCAATCATGTCTCGTAACTCAAAATCTTCCCGTCATCAATCAAGAAGCACCGAGGGCAATCCCGAGGATATGGTTGAGCAAGTCAAGAGCATTATCACTTTACTGAACGAAGTTGTCTCCTCTAGACCCCATGAATGTGAAACATATATTCCCTCTGCTCGCTCAGCTGTCACTGCTCTTGAACATATTCGCTTTTTTCGCGACCCAGCACGCTTTGCTGAGCAGGTCTGGATCATTCAAGGACTTCAAGGCTTCGCTTTCTACGACGCAGATAATGGAAGTGTTGCAGATATTGCAGACTTCTGCCAGAATGCATGGCTGAGAGTTTTGAGAAACTATCCGGATAATGTTGACGTTTTGACGGGTAAGTTAACATAATATCTTACTACCTCTAGACAGGCATCTTGTTGACACAACTATCATGTTAGGGCTGGGTAACAACTGGCTCCAGAGATCTCAAGTAACTCTAGCCCGCATTCATTACGAAGAAGGAAATGATACCACAGGTACTTCTGGCTTAGAAACTTACTTTTCAGAATATGGTTCTGACAATTCATCTTCTCTAGCACCGCCCAATGACCCCCGCAGACAAGGTCCCCTCTATGTCGAAGCTCGAGGTTATCTACAACCAGCTGTGGATTTCTTCACTCGTGCCATTCGAGCCGCTGATGGTCTTGGATATACTACTGGTGACCTATTGGCTTCAGTAAGTCGCAACCCTCACGTATGTCCAGAGAGTCTAATCTAAGAATCAAACAGGCTGCAGAATCAAATATGAGTCTAGGCAACGTATCCGCATCTCCAGCAGATGAACATGCTTTCACACAAGCAATCCGATATTTACGTCGTGCAGAAACAACACAGGGGTATCAGTTATCGGAGCACATGCAACAATATCTTGATGATTATGGAAGATATGTTTCTTAACGTCTTCATCCTTTCATACCTTTTTCTCCAGCATCTTTTACACCCCCTACGATATTGAGAATTTCGGCGTACACTCAGTTTCGGAGTCATTATCAGCATTTTCAGGACCAGCGTAAAATTGCATAGCGGCGGTCATTGGATATGGGGCAACCAGTTTTGAATTCTAGAGCATATTATTTCTGATTTGGAATTCCATGTACTAACACTCCTGACGAATAGCGTCGATTAGATTTCTTTCTGGACAATGTCTTTCTTTTTTTTTGTCATCGCATTGTTTCTGTTTCTGCTTTTCTCGTCATATTTTTTACAATTTCTTTCACTTCTCTCTACCTGAGTCTATCCTATAAACTGCTGCAGCAGGCCTGTACTATTAAAAATTTAGCATCGCTAAAATAGCAAACATATTTCTTGCACACTTTCTATTTTCTTCCATTGTTCGCCCGATATAATTCATACCATTGATGTCAGAGAAGGTGTGAGTTCACGTGATATAAAACCAACTAGATGGGTGATTCCCGAAGCTCCCTTCTTGTTTAAATCCTTCCGGAATGAAAAATCCTCCCGGTAACATAAATAGGGCTGGGAGGATTGCGCTTAAGCATGAGGGGTAAGCGCAGTGAATGAACAGTTATGATCCTCGGCATGATAGCTCGCGTCTGTGATATGTGTATGAGTGATGGGCTTTCAGTCGTAGTTACAGGGTAGACATCAGACTAAATAGAAAGAAAGATTTTGTGATTTACCCTTAGATTTTGGTTAGAATAAGAGTATCTAAAAAGTGTGAATATGTATTCTCGTAAATAGATATCTGAGACTTGAATATTTCATTACGTAGCTATAGATATTGTGATCTTGTAAGCATGGAAATCTGCATTCAGTCTCAAAACCGTATAGAACAAGAGACACGCGGAGATAGCTGGAAGCTGAAGATGTTGTTGGCGGGTATATAGTACGGTTCAAGCTTACAACCGAGCTTGGAAATTACTGTTCAATAACATTGTAGCTGCCGGAGATGAGGTGAGCAGTTTCCGCTATACAAACCCGAAGGATTTGCTTGATGTGATCATGAACAGTCGGTGACAACAGGCGAGGTAGGGGCTGATCTTACTGCAATTAATGCATACATTATTGTACTTGACACTGTGGAAGTGGTGATAAGTTTGGATCTGACCGAGACTTCAAGAGAAGTGATGAGAAATTTTGCTTCTGGAATAGCTTTCTACAATTATATATTTCGTATCAAAATATCATCTTGCTTGGTATCTACTACCTAAGTGCCTATATGTCCCCTCCCCAACTGTGGCTAAATGTGGCTGTTAACCCCAGAACCTGCGATGTGGTCTTCAAGCCTTAGGACTAAGGCATCAATAGGTAAGCTCCAGAACACCTGGAAAGCTCCAGTGCTCACGTATTTTGATAATCACTCCGCGGCACCTCTAATCTACGAATACCTCCCCAGAAACATAACACAACACAACCTTCAATTCCCTTATTGAAGCTTCGCATATCGCCAGATAGTCTTCATCACCTTACCACCGCAGTAAGCAAAAGTAAATCCGGCATCATGCTTACAGAACGAGAAATGCAAATAAGCCCGATTGTACAAGAGTCTGTGATACACAATACAAAGGTTCGTTATTCAATTTGTCAAGCTTAAGTCAGAAGTACCGCTTGGGTGAACTGCGCCGAGCGAGCCCAGAATAGTCTCAATATTGATCAAGCTACTACGATTGCAGCTTCACAAACCTCCTCTCTCTTACACAGACAAATCAGCTAATCGTTATCTGCTGTAGACTCTCGCAACTCTCCACAATCTCACAGCCTCCCTCTTTGGTGTAGCCGCTGGTATCCTCGGTCTTGAATCTTACCCTGGATTCCTGTTCTACATCTTCTTTACGCTCCTCACAAGTGCACTCGTATATGTGTTTCGGATAGCTCCGCATATGAGTAAAGATACCAAGGGAGATCGATATTTTAGAGGCGCATGGGAGTTTTGGTCGGGAGGTTTAGTAGAGGGTCTGAGTGGATTTGTGTTGACTTGGACTTTATTCTATGGATTGGTTAGAGCGTAATGGCAGAGAGTGGGTCAATGTGGCAGGGGGGTTTTGGGAATACAGTGAGATCTCTATGGGATAGGCTAAAGTGCTGGATGGCCATGAGAAGCATTTGAATCTGACAGGATTCAATCTCGGAAAATCAATCGACTATCCTACATCCAACAATCCTCGGACACGAACGTCGAATAAAGGATGTGGGGAAGGGGAGTGATCAATAAATCACAAGCGCAAGCGAGAGGGATCGGTGCAATAATAGGAATGGAAAGATAGGTGTGGTGATGACTGGAAGGAATATGGAAGAATGCGCTCTTTGAATTTAGGCGCGGATGGATTTCCCTCGTTGCGACAATGATCAACTAGTATGGCGCTTGGAGTTGGACTGATTGAAATTCGACATGATTGATGTTTAAATCCCCAAATGGCGGTTACGTCTATGTGTCCATATACAATATTGCGGCATCAAATGGAGTTGAAGAATACCAGATTTCGTTTCGCGGATATAGATTTGAGTTGTTCCCTTTGCATGTGATAATAAGAGTAAGTGTTCGCAGTATGGTAGGACATGAGTTACTCTGCTATTTTTCTTTCTTTTGTCGCTGTTAGCAATGCTATTTAGTATACTAGCACAGTCAGAGTCTCTGTTAGATTTTCTAGACCTGCTCCAGAAAAGTACTGGATCGCATCGAATGTCATTACAGGAAATATGGAGGAAAGATAGTGATACCTGCCAAATCCTTCAAAGCATAAAACACGCTTCCATACCCATCCTTTCTTGTAAAACTTTTTGCATTTCCACCATTGAAAATTTCCTTTCTAACGCCTGAACCTCTTGTTACGCATGGTAAGGTTACTACTTGTAGGGGTTTCTTGGGTTCTATGAGTCGGAATATCAATTCTTAAGGGTGCACGCTGAATTTGAGCTTACTATCAACGTTAAAAATATATTCGAAGGTTCTTCATTGCTGTTATGATTGTATTGTTATCATCATTATTTGATTATTGTTATCACCATATGCGCAACTCGTATTATTTTCAACGTGCATGGCTTTCGGGTAACTATGATTGGATGTGCTTGTACTATTGTGATAAAGTTGATGCAATTTGTTAGTACTGTTAGGCATCAATGGATAGTTCCCTGCTCCCTTAAATTTTCTTGGATACTTTTTGGGTTGTGTATAAAAGGAAATGTATTGGGTAAAAGAGACAGTGCTTTTATAGTAACTCTGTGGGAAAGCTACCGATGACTCCTATAAACTCCTCCTGAAGAGTTCACCCAAGCTTACAGAGCTCATGCTTATCACTTCTTTAACCTACTATCTTTTCTCTTCTTGACTATGAATTCCCTGCATCTCTTTAATTCCATTCTTTGCTTTTTAACGATAACATGAAACGAGCTGGTACTTGTCCGTAAGGTAGCGGCAATTCTGACATAGATCCCTTTAAACCAAAGTTTATTGTTAAAAATAAGTGGCCGAATTTTGGTTCATATTGTCAAAAGAAGTATCAATATTGAGTTCAAGTCAAGTATCTGGTAACATCATTTTGGAAAGTTTCGATCAATCAAGATTTCTTCATTAACAGAGCTTTGAGAATAATAAGAACGTGCATTTAACATCAATCGATATATCTTTGCCATGCGGTGGGACGAGTTTCACTAGGGTGTGTTTGGCAGTAAATGAAATGGCAGTTTTGAAGCAATGAATTGATCATATAGCAGTATAATAATAGTAAAATTTGAAGAGTAACTAAAATGCTATTGCCCATAGATCAGTCCCAATGGGATAGTGTCATTTCAGTATATAATGGAGATATTTTCCGAGATCATGATCTGACTAGTTCGCTATTGAGAGGGGGCGGCATGGGTTTCTCTGTGAAGTGTGAATAGTGTGATGATGGGGTTTATCAGCATGAACGAAGACGATTGATATAGTTCCAGAAGATTCTTTTGTTTTAGAAAGCTTAATGTTTAGCCTGGAGATGAGAGGGGAGTGACGATCGTTGCTTCGGGTAGGTAGGGAGGCGAGGAATAGTAACAGCGATATCGTTAGTAAAAGAAGAATAGAAGGGGCACATCTTTGTCAGGGGGTGAGATTCAGAGTATGTGTATAATCTCGACTGAATTGACTGATGAATAAACTGCCTAATACATGATGAAGACTAGTACATGGCCAAGTGGCCACTTACAAGAAAGACATGAACGCAAACTTTAATTGCCGTATTTCCGAAAGCTTGCCCTTTCGCTCCTTCCTCTACCCCAGATCATCATCGCCATCGCCTCTACTTCTTTCTTAGTGTAGCGAAAAGGCCACATCGACACAAAAAAAGTCGAACACAGTCCTGATCGCCAGTCCGAAGACCAATGAAAGGCAAATTCCCATGAAGGAAAATTGAATAAAGTATTGTGGTCAATCTTGTGATGAATGAAAAAAGCGATTCGTCTTGGACCGATTAAAGAGAAGTTTCCTCTTGGAAGTATGAATCAAAAATTATGAGACCAGTCCGTAGACTACCGGGCCGGCGAACCAGCTCGTCCCATCTAACATTCTTGATCGAAAGATGGACTCTCTATACCTCGTCTCTCACAAAGATAAGCCACAATTTAATGAAGGCCTACACCCTCTGCAGTAAGCGGCATTCTGGGGAGGGGGGTGCCACTTTGTGAAGGAGGTTTAACACTTCGGTGAGGGTATTCAGCGCTTCCCGAAGGAAGGTGATAGCCACTCTGTGATGGTGATTCTGCGCTTCGTAAAGGGCGTTCACCACTCTGTAGTATGACGCCCACCGCAGAGGTTATAGGCCCCCATCAAAGTGCGACTTACCTTTGTAAAAGACGAGGTGGTATGAAGAAGAAAGGAAAGAAAAGAAAATGGAAGTCGTGAGGGGAATCCGAGCTTAAATAGTCATCTTGAGGACGCTAATTCAGAAGATTTTCAGACGAAGCTACGGGATTGGATGGCATTCGCGTTTAGTATATCAGACTCTTAGAACATATTGCTCGGCTCATTATTGGCCAGGAAAGACTCGGAGGAGTACTTCTACTGGTACTGTTGTTCTCTATTGAAGCCTCGTCGTTTTCTTATGAAACATCATTGACTTTCAGCAAAGGAACAATTCGGTTGGTTGTTTGGCATTTACAAGAGCGTAATTTCAGAAAATCACTTCATGAAATGCACCAGTGAAACAGAGGTTATCGTATATTCTACTCGCTACGATCTTTACAGAGCATGTAAATGGGTGGCGTGGGATAGGACTGTGATAACCTAAGGTCTGATTCACGCACAAAATTTATGGATATTCATCACAGACTTACCTGATGCACAGCAATATTGAATGATAACAGATTGATTCGGATATCATGGTACACTCTGAAACTCAATATGAGAATTTGTTATCACATTGCAAAATATTCTTTTGCGTCGTATCCCAAGAGTTTATGTAAGTTCACAGACTAAATAATCTTGAGAGGATAGCATTGAATCAAAGCTTAGAATCCTCGAACTGACTATTTGGCTTCTGAGATAGCCTATAGCATTGCCGTTGAGAGTGTGAAAGTTGACTTCCAAAGTCCTGGATCATAATTACTTATGCAGCCAAAATCGATAAACATACTGCGTTTCTCCTTCTGTAATTCGCCATCTGTTTGTCTGTTCGCTCTAAATTTTAGGGTTCGATGTCTCTTGACCACATGTATGCTGTCTAAGGGGCCAGGCTAAGGAGTAACGATTTTCTTACATATCCTACTCCCGCTGTCCTACTGTAAAAAATGTCTCCTTTCAAAAAAGATCAATGTCAATCAATCAACCAACATTTTTCTCTCCAAAAATTATAGAAAAAATCATAGAGATAACATAAAATTTCAAAAACATTTGATGGGGCGATGGTGATTATGATTGCCAAGGATTTTCAGGGGGTTCAGAACACAATATGTTAAAAATATCAATTGGAAATAATCGGGAATTGTTCGCCTGGCTTTGTAATTCAATTAATCAATCCTATTGGTCGTCCAGTGTTCCATATTTATTCACTAGAAAGTAGGTACGTCATCTCCACTCCTTCTATTTTTTAAATCGTCCAATTCAGAAGATGGAGTTATCATATCCCGTATTTCATCCCTTCCTCTTTCTTTACCGAGTATGGCAATACTTTCTCGCCAAACTCCTTTCTCCTTCACCACCGGTTGAGGGTCAAAAACTTGGAAGACCCAAGATTGCAATTATTGGTGCCGGATTGACGGGTGTCTCTGCTGCTTCTCACTGTGTTGGTCATGGATTTGATGTGCAGATTTTTGAGGCTGGTCCCAGAAGTCAATTGGGTGGTATATGGAGTGTAAGTCTGCCATTTCTTCCTTGCATATTGGGCACATAAAACCCCGGAAGCGAAGATAGTTTCTGCTGATACAATACATTAGAGAGTTAACAGTACATCTGGTCTACAAATACATTCGTTGATGTATCGATTCCATCCCTCCGTTCAATGGAAAGGTGGTTATCCAAATCAGCAGCAAATTGTATCTCAAATCACCGAACTCTGTAAACGTTATGGTCTAGAGGAGAAAACAAAATTCGATACTAAAGTCGAGAAAGTATACCAAGACGACAAAGGAAGGTGGATAATCAACAATACATCAGAAGGACGATTCGAAGGTATTATTGCAGCTGTTGGTACTTGCGGAGAGGCAAAAATTCCACATATTCCTGGTATGGATAAATTCAAGGGAGAGATATATCATTCAAGTGATCTCACGGGTAAAAATGCAAAGGGAAAGAAAATTATCGTCATTGGAGGTGGCGCAAGTGCAGTCGAGGCACTAGAATTTGCAACCCACGAAGAAGCGGCTGAGACGACAATTCTGGCCAGGAGTGATAAATGGATCATCCCTCGGAACGCTGTCGTAGACATGCTACTCGCGTTGAACATTTTTGGTCAGGAAACTTTCCTGAGCTGGATACCAGAGATGCTGCTGAAGAAGTTCTTTTACAGAGATTTGGAAGATCTTGCTCCAGCCGATAAAGGAATTTTCACAGGTACTCCTATGGTCAATTCGGACGTGATGGATAAAATTCGTGAAGGAAAAGCAGAATGGCTAAGGGGTGATATCAAGGGGTTTACCGAAGATGGAATTAAATTCAATCTCCGAGCAAAAGGTGTTCCTCCCGGTGGCCCTGGAAAGACAAAGCTCGTGAAGGGCGATATTGTTGTAATGGCAACTGGATTCGAGCGACCATCTCTTGATTTCCTCCCACCCGACACATTCCAGGATCCTTACACACCACCAAATTGGTATCTTCAAACCTTCCCTCCCACACACCCTTCCGTCTGTTGTAATAACTGCACTTACGTCAATGCCATCGGTGCAGTAGGCAACTGGCACATAGGAATTTACACACGTATCCTCCTTATGTTCCTATCGGATCCCCTTACAAGACCAAGACCCTTCTGGATGGAACGCTGGATTGATATGACCAGAATTTTGAAGAAGTTCAGCCCAACAGGTGCATTTGATTTCTTTACATATCTTGAATTAGTGTGGTGGTTCACGTTTTGCATTGCAATCAATCCCTTCAGGTGGAAGTGGGCTATCTTTGTATTTACAGGGCTTGGAAGGGGATTACCGAAAAGAGTTGTGGAGGCGGAGGATAAGTTGAGAGGATCGTTGGGATGGAGAAATGGACATAGTGATGTGAATTATGACAAGGGAAGCAGTTTTTAAGAGAAGAGGAGGTGGTTTATTACTTCAAATGATCCAGTATATCTAATAGTTTGGATTGCGGTCTGCGAATCATAGCTTTTTGTATATTGCCATATTTGAATACCATTTAAAACCCCCTAGATAATACTTATGAGTTTGAGAATTTTGACACAAGATGATTATAACGATGGATTTTTAGACAGTATATACAGGGTTGATTACTTTTGTATGGCGAACGGTTATTTTATAAATGGATCAATAGGTACTTACCTGGTGGCATAACATCCGAACAATATAAGCACAATTCAAGATTACAAAATTCCATAATTTAACCCCAAGAAATCCCCAGATGCCAAGAAAAATAAAACGTTTTGTTGCATATCTTATGTGTCCTTGGCTATAATCAAATCCCACAGTTATCCCGCTCGCCAAGAGTGTATGAGAGCTAAGGGGGATTCGGCTAAGCGGCGACTTCGTCTGTGGCTCGAGAGTGTTCGTAAACTTTATGATGGAAAGCAAACGAGAAGGGAAATAAGAGTTGCGAGGGAAAGTGTAGGATTTGTTGCATATCTGGAGGTTTCTTGGCTGGACTAGTAATTCTTGTAGTTAAGATTTGGTTCGCTTGCCGAGGTGTAAGGTATTTGGGAGTGTAGAGGGAAGGGGTGTGTTTGTGTGCTTGTTTGTATGGTTGATTGTATGGTTGGCCGACTTTCTTGGTGGGAGAGAGGAATGTTTGGGTTGTGATGGACGTCAGACATTGAATGTGGGAGGGTGAATCATCGTGAGTTTGAATCAATGAGCTTGTTTGTTTTACTTCTTCTTCTTGAGAATTATACATGAGTATGTATACTGAGGCACTTGATAGATGGAGATAGTCGAGGAGAGGGAGTGAATATTAGATATATAGAAGACTAAAGTTATGGGAGTGAGAGTAAATTCCAATGGTTAAAAGTATACCGCATGGAGCAGTTGGAGTTTGGATTTCAGATTTATTCTTCAAGTGATAAGCGGTTCTGAACATTAACTCCTGAGTGAGCAGTGGCTACATGTTTCTAATTCCGTTCACTCCGACTCCCCCTCTCCTGCCTTTCACTGTGTGTGCCCGTCTTGGATCTGCTTCTCATCGTGATCATTAAGTACTTAGGTATATCCAGCATCTATGCCAGAAGAGAAGTTCGATGCAATTTGGAATTACTTCAATATTCTCGCAATGTGTGAATAATAGTGTTCTCTAGGCAGATTGCTATTGAACGTCTGGAACAGAGTCCTTGAAAAGATGGTTCTTACCATCTGAAATGTAATCTATCCGGAAAGCCTGGATCAAAGAATGGAACCTTTTCAAGCGCCACATTGATATCCTGAAGATCGACAGAACACTTGCTAGATTTATAAACGTTTCAATCTACATGTAAAACTGACATGGTTGAAGTGTACACAGCTTCGAATAGAGTGAGTATTCAATAGTTCAAACTACATTCCAATGATGTAAGATTTTGAATATCTAAAAGTAGTTGGAAATTTAAAAATTGTTTGATATTCTCATCAGATTTAAGATATCAAATAACTTGAATGTTCCAATTGGTTTCGGAATTTGATAATCTTCATTGTTGGACTGCAATCCGGACTATTTGATACCCTAGCTCAGCCTTCAAAGGGTGATTTCACGCTGTCCGAGAGAAAGTTGTAGTATTAATCAGAGCCGCTTCAGGCTTTCAAAGTCAAACACTTGTTGAATGTGATGAGCTGACCAACTACGATCTTTGCTTTTCCATGTGATGCGCGGGCACGAAGGAGAGGAAAGGGAGTGATGGTTCAACTTCTGTTCTACTTCGATCATTTGATGTTCCTCTGGTCTTTCCAGGACAACCAAATTACCTCCTCATACCATCCCAAATAGCAGCAAAATATAGACAGAAATGAAGAGCAAAAGTATAGACAAGGCCAAGCGAGATCACGTGATCCAGAATATTCTCCCCAAAACCTTCACTACAACTACCAAAAACCATCACAACAGCCTCCAAACTTGAGGAGGATGGCAAAAAGAATACCATTGGCGGTGCTGGGAATCGAACCCAGATTGAAGCGGGGATTGTCGAGCGTGTAACAGCTCATCTTCGTGAAGACCCTTTGGAGGAGAAACCACAACACCACGTGCTACCATTACACCACACCACCATTTTGTATGCACCCACTCGTCACCAACCGGCTTGATGACACAAGATCGGCTGAAAGATGATATGAGAGTTAGAAGGAACTCATTATGATTGGGTGGCGTTGTGTGAGTATATATTATTTTTTGAAAAATGGTTGCGTTGAGAAGTGGAGAGGTGAATACAAAGTGTCGTGATTAAGCGAAGTATTGTGGGGGCCGGTAGGGCTACGGGAAATGACAGGACGGCTCGGAATTCGGAATAATTTCTAGATTGCTGGGATTTTCTTTCCCGAAATTTGCACGGCCAAGATGATGTGATAATCTGGATTGCGTTCTGCTTTTTGCTTGGCGTGGATTACGTATGCAGGTACGTATACGATCTTTCTTTTTGGGAGAAATGAAAAAGACGTTGAGGATTGAGTATTGAGTATTGGGAAGGGCATGTAACTGGTGATATTTTGAAATGGCTTGATTTTATTGGAAAAAATTCAACAAGTTGGTAACGAACTGGACAACTCAGTCTTTTCTCTAAAGCTTTACTAGGGATTACTCTAGATAGAGTGTTTCTAGTACACGTTCTACAAACATGAACATGATCATCAGTTCTCACAATTAAGAGTTAACATTCATGGTTGGGAACGTACTAGAGAACCTTGATAAGATCATCTAGGCGCTGGTTCTATGATGACATATGAAACAAAAGAATTCTAGAATATAATTTTCACATTACAAATTAATTTCAATCAGGACCAAAGACGAGATGAGGCAGTAATTCATGATCATGGGAAAAAGTCATTTATATTTGTAAAAAACGGCTATCGTAAGATAGAACAAGAAATGAACCTCTACTCTGTCATCCATCAAGGTGAAACAAACTCTATCGCATCCAATTGTCAAACTCACGAAAACTTCTTTCTAGTCCGCACACTTAAGACTGATAAATACATTGAGAGTAGTATGGGTTCTGGACCTGGCAGTGGGTACCCTCAACACAGGTGGTGGATCCGGTATAACCAATTCCTCCACATTGGTAGTAAGCAGCGATAGTGCTGCCGGTTGGGTAGGCAACACCGCCAGTTCCTGAAGCAAAGCCAGTGGAAGCAATAGTTGAAGAAGTGCCAGTTGACAAAGTTGTTGGGTATGGTGGAAGGGAGTTGGCTGAGGTCTTGGAAGATGGAGCAACGAATGTTGAAGAGGTATCCACATCGGCACTCTTCAAGGTTGTTGGTACAACAGCGGCAGTGGTAGACGCGGAGGCGGAGGCTTCTGGAGTAGATGTTGCGGGTACTGGGGTCACAGTGACAACGATAGTCTCAGAAAGGTGGTTTGTAATGGTAGTTGTGTACAAGACAGTGCTTGGTGTGGCAAGGTCAGAGCTGACTGCTGGTGCGGAGGTGACGACAGAAGCTTCGGAGCTTGTTGCTGCGGCGGAAGTTGCTGCCACAGATGATGCTGCGACTGAAGATGCTACTGCAGAAGATGACTTGGTCTTGCAAGGCTTCTTGGATGAGGTGTGGTGGGATGGCTTTCCGGTTGGGCCAGCGAAACCAGATGAGGCTCCAGTTCCAGATGGGAAGATTGGCTGCGATTCATTGAAGGCTCGGACTTGGTAACTATTTCGACAGTTAGCAGAATGTAGGGATTAGATATAAAAAGCATGTTGTACTTACTGGCCACCAGGACGATAGATGTTTGTTGCCATAACAGATTGGCCGAGCGCGAAGCTGGCGAGGATGACGGCGTTGCACTTCATCTTTGTTGAGGTATAATTGTCGAAATCTTTAATTTTTTGTTTTGTACAGAGGATCTGGCCTACTAATGTATTCTTGATGTATAAGAACGTAAGAGATGGCACAGCCAAGGGATTGTGTTAAGAGCAGATCTTTGAAGAAAGAGAGACTGAAGGTGAGATACTTCGAAAGCTGGTAAAGAGAGAAAAAATCGAATGAAAATCGCAGAGACGAAGAAGTATTTGAACAGCAACAAAATGATAGTGGATGATTCCAGATCATTTGAAATGTGTGGGTCGATACAACAGCCGACCCTCCATAATTTAAGGTATATTGATCTGGTGGATCAGGAAGCTTGACTGAAAGCTCGGGACATATTTCAGCACTTGCTATCAACCAATCGCAATAAATTGGAGGTAAATGTAAAAAGCAAACTGGCTGGCTGTTCTTTTTGCTTTTCCCCTGGCAAGATTGTAGCTGTAGCCAGCCGCGCTCACCAATCTCACCGCTGCTGAAGTATTTCATTGATAATTAATCGTATAAGATTGATTTCATTTGTACTACAATGTTACCAATCTCTTTGAAAAAACAACAAGACATGTGTTATCAATCCCTCAGGGGAAAAACCAGGGAGTTTACTGGTAGAAATATATGAAAATCATCTTATGTTGGATTAGGGTGGGTTGGCACAGGTTAGGAAAACTTTCGTTCTAGATTTCTTAATGACATTCAAGGATACATGCGTCACTACTAGTCCTAAATAGGTTAAACGTCATAGTTTAATATAGTGGATTTGATTAACGACGTTTCGAATTGACGATTTATAAAGTAGGCCGAGATATTTCATTCGAAACGTTCCAACCAGATATCAAGATTATGACGACAAGATACGCAGGATACACCATCAATACTTTTTCTTTAGAATCTCACTTGCTAAAACTTCAGAGGCGCGCTTACTTGCATTCAACAATATCGAATCTGTGATACCGCATCTCAATCTGGGCAGTCGAGCCGCCTTCGAAGCCAAAAGATCGTGTGCAGGCTCACAGGTTTCTTGGCCACCGAGTCAACAACACCATCACTGTCACAATTATAACCACCATCGAAAAGTTTCCTCAGATTGGATCATCATTCTGTGATTGTGATATGCAAAGAATAAGCGGTTGCTTCGGATGTCCGGTTCTTATCAGTCCAATCATTCCATCAAATGTTTCCACGGACTGGGGAAGAACAACCTTGCTGACCCCCTACCATGACAGAAGCAAGGATTCTTACAGTGATAGACCTTATCACACCAATATAAATATCCCTGACTTGGTAAAAATCTCGAACCAGAAACTTCAGCCAAGTAAGCAAGGTTTTGTCGAGTTGTCTCTTTGATACAAGATCATCACTGGAAAAAATCTTTGATTATTCAAACTTATAATACGAGAAGTTGAATAGAACCACATTTTGTTGCCGAAATTCTCATTTCAATTTGATTGTTGAACACAACATATATTGCTATCGTGGCTGTTCGATACTCATTGGATTTCAAATGCCAAGGCTTCAAGACATCAATAATGATTTGTACCATGGCTATCTGACAGCGGAGAATTCTCTGGAACTTTAATTGAACTCAGCTCTCACCGTTAGTTCTTCTGAAGTGTATGTATATATTGCGGCAATTTGCTCAAACGAGATCGACAAGCTAAAAAATTCCGTCCGATGTTTCCCCCCTTCAGCCCACAATGATGAAAGGCTGGTGGAGTGCTCCATCCTTCGAGATCAGGGGAAGTTAACGAATGAGTCGTTACTCCAATTGCTCACTTTCTTACTGTTCATCACTAACCTTCATTATGCTTGTTTGAGTCCATACTTTTATCAGATTGCCTGAACATCTATGAGCATTTTCATAGTGAGCTTCCTCGGTAGACCTCTTCGTCCGTTGTCCCGTCCATGCAATATGCTTCTTTTCAATTCATTGAGACTTCAGAGAAATAGATTCAACGTACACACCTTCCGCCTGACTTGTCACATCGCTGCATTCAAACATGGAAAAGCCCATGGCCGAAGTTCGAAATCTCAACAACCCCTTCATTACATAACAATCGGACGATCAGACAATTTGACATCTCATTCAATCAACGCATAGATTCCATTCACACGCCGCAAGTTTTCCTTCTGGTGACAGCTTTCGCAATAATCCGGGAGAAGTGGGAGCAAGGCAAATTCAAACAGAATTACACGAGATGGTGTCGCGAACATCGTTCTTTTCAGTCAAGATTTCCAATAATTTCCGTCCCCATCCACAATGCCCGGTACTTTTTAAGTTGCCAATGGAGTATACCACACTATTAGAAGCGTCTGTTCGATCCATAATCTCAGAATCATAGTTGTTGGCTTGGCGAAGTCTCTGTTGCAAGGCCTCAACATTGGCCTACAGAAAAAAAACATTGCCTTTCGGGCGTGAAACTTGGCCTTTGATGGGAACAGCCGTCTTTTATCACACATGACTCCATTCTATGTTCCTTTTTATGTACGTTATTCCCTATGCTAGGCTGCAAATGATTGGTACCGGAGCGCTGGATATTGTTCTACGGAGAAGTGCCGGCATACGGTCTATTTCTTTATTTTATTTTGGAAGAAATTCTTGCTCAGAAGAGTTCTCGAGCAACCCAAGCCGCTGTATACAGGATTTTATCTGCGAGTAAATTTTGAATACGGCGTTCTTTTCTGGTATAAGTATATTCCATGAGTAGCACAAGATCTTGGTTGACCACACTTACCTCAATCAGGCTCAAGGATCACTACACTCTATTCTGAATTCCACATATTCTCGAAACTTTCACCTGTTCGATAACATTAGTCGATATGACACTCAAGAAGGCAGACTCCAAAGCTTCCACTAATGCAATTCATGTCCCTTCAGATACAGAGTCATCGGAAGCGATACCTCGTTCGTGGCTAAAGATAACAAGACCGGTAAAGAGTTGCAGAATATGAGTCGGAAATTCACAGGTCAACTTGCTCCGCGTCATCAGAAAGATCCCATTCCCTCCAAGAAGTGATGACTCCTAGAATATGATCGTTTACTTTCGGAATTCTTGGACGACATTGGGTCTAAAGGGTGGTGTTTAACAGCGTGAATTGGTGGTCTTAGCAATATTTTTCTATTATCATTAATATAAGATACGTCTCTTCTTTGCTTGATTTTTTTGGTTTGTGAACTCTTTGCACACATGGCATGGACTGGCATTCTTAATTTTCAGAGGTCTTCGAAGGAGACTTCCGTGTCTGAGAACTTTCCTGCATTCGCGATTAGTTTCCGGTTTATATTAGTATTTCGCAGCGTCTTGTGCTATACTAACTGCTAGGTAACTTACACTCGAGCTTCGAAGTCTGCCGGCATCATGACACATATTATGTTCCTAATCAAGGGCTCTACAAACGTTATTTAGTCCTCCACTCCATATATGAAGCACGTTTGGGCCCTTCTTGGGCATTATTCATTGCCAGATGTACGGAAGGAAAGCACCAATTATTCATAAGCAAGTGGTGTTAAAGACCCTGTCCACACTATTGTGGCTATATTACTTCTCTGAAAATACGTAAGAAGTGTATCACTTTACTTGAGAATTACTTTCTCGGGGTATATACAGACATTGATTAGCTCCACCCACCTGTAACCCAATCGTTCTCTAATCTCCCATTGCATAATCCGATTTGCATAGCATCATACATTATTCCCCTATCTAATTTTATATGTGAACTCTGATTATTTCCCACTTTTCAGTGCCGTACCCTCCATCTGAATGGCTGTTATCATTTCCATTCTTCTTTGAAAAGACAACTTATCTTAATTCGATGTCATCAACTAAGTTGGGCTCACTCCATTATTGTCATCATATATCTGAATTACTATTGCTAAATCTTAATATCCATGGTATCAATTCACAGCTGGTGCCAAAAGATTGCTACCCCCTAGCATTAATTCGGAAGTAAGTAACCCTCTCTTTACAACTGGAACCCCGTCCTATTTGACAAGTAAGACATCTCCTTTCTTGGTTACTTTCATAGTTAAAGAAGAGTCTTTTATTGTATCTAGCCAATCGGCCGGAAGAAGAAATGGCGTGCGAAACGATTTGTTCTTACAGAACTCTTGTCGGTAGCACATACACACTGACTGCCATGTAAGAAGATCAGACATTCTGACTGTTCTGCACCTACACAAGTTGTACCGATCAGAACTTCAACATTCTTACTTAATACACAGTAGGAAGGGATTGGAACTGTAGCTTTCAACTTGGGTGTGAAGTTAGAGGTGCTCCAGATCACTAATTTTGACTTTGAATTGTTCTGGTTCGGCCCGATGAATGTCGTCATATCGAAACGGAATACGATGCTATTCGTATAGCAGTGAAATTTTCACAGCACAAGGTGGATTTCACCAGTGGCATCACCTTGTCGTGATACCGTGTCAATGTTCCCGAAGTACAAACTCTGACAATTTACAGATGTAGGGTTGCCTCGGTCGATCGGAGTTCCAGGAGATTGTCATGCCCAAAGTGGTGAATCATCAATGTTACATTTTAGCAAAAGGCAAAGAAAGTATAAGATATGATATTGGGGCTGGAATTTCAAAGCCATCTTTTGGAACGATTTCGCATCAGTGAATCATATAGCGGCAATTGACGCTATCCATTCATATTGTGACTGCCGAATGCTTCAATTGCGTCAAATCTCTCCACAAATGTTTGCTCCTCGATTATACTTACTACGAAGACGACTACCAAAAAGCCTACTTAGGCATTCAACAACAATGTCTGATGCAAACGTGACTACACCGCGAGTCTTTATCGCTCGACACGGTAAGTTGACGTTTACACTTTCTTGGGGAAAATGGATAGTCAAATTCTAATAATTCCATTACATACAAGGCGAAACAGAATGGACCATCAACGGCCGCTGCACTGGCAAGGCTGAAATTTCTCTCACCGCAAACGGAATTGCTCAAGTTTAAGGCACGGGCGAAGTCCTTGTCGGTGCTGGCAAACTCATTGACCCTTCCAAACTAACACATGTTTTTACTTCACCTCGCAAACGGGCTGTTGATACGTTATCGACGTTGCTCCGGCCTGCACATAAAGATCGACTTGATCAAGAGAACAAAATCACCACCACAGAGGACATCGCAGAGTGGGATTATGGAGATTATGAAGGCTTGAAACCGGATGAGATTAGAGAAAGCAGAGCTAAGAGAGACCTACCAAAATGGGATATCTGGACTCAAGGCTGTGAGGGCGGAGAGTGAGCAAAATCTGTCGTGCGCATGTTGGTGTGGCGATTGGCTTTCGCATAGAGATTAACGTTTGTTGCTTGATCCAGATCGGTAGAAGAAGTACAAGCGCGTCTGGATAGACTCATCGACCAGATTTATGAGCTGCAAAGTCCTCATGTAGATGGCAAAAGTGGCGAGCCTGCTAATGTTTTGATAGTAAGATCTGATGTCTCGTTGAACTTTTGTTTCGACGTGGCTAATTACCATTTGAACAGGTTGCTCACGGTCACATCTTACGGGCGTTCACGAAGAGATGGCTTCGCTATACTATCGACTTTCCATTTCAGATGATGATGGAGCCGGGCGCGATTGGTATCATGAGTTATGCACACCACAATATCAAGGAGCCGGCTATTTTGGTTGGCATGGGATTCCCTTTATCGAAGTAGGTTGATTTGATTAGAATGTCTGCAAGACAGGAGGATGCGACTGATGAATATATTAATACAATGGTATATGTTATTACTTCTTATGTCTTTAGACGAGTTTCAATTGTCATTCAGTAGAGGCGGAGTGGCATGACGTATAATGTTCCAAACACTGCATTACAGTGTAAACAAAGGCGTCAAACTAGAAGCCACTGGTAACTGATTACTTTATTACCTTTCAAGTGATATTGCTCTAGTGTAGCTAGCCTCATCTCCAACTAATACTACGTATGTAAGAAGAGAGTCTTCGCCCGCCTTCGTTGAGTCTCTTTTTCGACACTTTTATACACATACGAGTAAACATTATGGGGATAACCTGGTCTTCTCAGTACTGGAGTTGTGCGTTTTCTGACCACAATCAACTAAATTGACTTTCTTGGTGTAACTGTCTGCTCCAAGTCTCCAGACAACAATTTACCCTAAGGATTTTCTAGATATGAGGAATTGATTTATCTGCATATGCTCTTCGAAACAAAGTGGAGGGACTGAGGAGATGAGCTGTATTACACACCCGATATACCACAGACTTCTGTGTTATTTCGATTGCGGAGTGAGATGAATCTCAATCTTGGAGATCTGAAGAAAGGATTACCATGGGGCTGAGGCATCATATGTGTCAGCGATCCCTTCATCTTTGAAACTAAACAGAGAACCTCTTCGTGAGATTGGAATTGAGGTATTCCGCCATCCATCACTTTCAAAGTCATAGACATCAAGCTTATGGTCAGATATTGACAAAGTGAACACCTAATTTCGATAACGGTATATTTTTTGGCAGTAAAGAGTTAAACAGAGATGAACAGTATTCATTATTGTATGCTACACTAATGAATTATCTCCTCCATAGCCATAGACCGAGACCTCAGTTAATCATTTTTATTGAAAACCGATCGCCGATGCCAAGATGTGTTTTTCCCCCTTCCTCATTGATGTCAATTTAGCTCGAACCCGCAAAAACCACATCTCCTTATTGCGATTCATCGCTTCAACCCCAAATATCATGCTTTTTCAACTCAATCACACCCAATAACGCCCCCTCAGCATATCTCCATAACTAATCCTCTCCCCAGCTGTCCCCTCACTTCTTCCCTCCCTTACCACCCTCGTAACTATATCCCAACGCCTCTGCTCCAGCATCATTATTCCAATCCTCCTTCTTCAATCCCTCTTCCACATGTAATCTCTTAAGATCTTGATGATTCCAACTTTGACGTCTGTCAAGATTGGGTTTCCAGGTCTCAACTGAAGATGGCAGGGTTTCGCCGCCAGAATTGCGACGCCCGTCAGGGATGGATACTTCGATGATCTCGGCGAGGTGAGAGGCTGTAGAGTCGGAGGTGGGTTTGGAATGGTGGGGGATGGAAGCTTCGTCGCTGTGATTGGGCTTGGATTGCTGGGATGCGATTGATGTCATGTTGTTTGGTTTGAGGTTGGCTTTGAGGTTGAAGGCGTTGAAGGTATTGAATGGGTCAATAGATGAGCAGAGTATGGATTTGTTTGCAATTTTTCAATTGAGAGACTGATCAATGGGTATATGGTTGAAGGAGGTAATAGCTTTGTTCACTATTGATTGATTGCAAGAGGGTGATTGAACCTGAGCAAATGGCAGGATAGCTTTGTTCGTGATGTTTTAATTTTTCCAATGGCGTCAATAATCGTAGAAGATATGCTATCAAAATACGGAAACTGCGTTGAGCCTTTGAGCCTTTGATTTTTTCGTGCTTGTAATTGTAAGGGTGTTGAATGGTGAATAGAAATAGAAATCAATTATCAGTTATTCAGTCGAATATAAATACCCCTCCAAAAATCATTCGACCGACGATTAAAAATCACGAGAGAGGTCAATTAGCATACCGTCATGTAGCATACCATAATTTATCATACCATGAATTAGCATCCCACCAATTAGCATGCCACCAGTTTGCATACCCGTCTCCTATTCACATATAGACATCCAATCAGTAAGCCAGTAAGCCAGTAGATATCAATACAACCTCACCAAGCAAGAACGATGATAAATAGTAATGACGATCTCCAGTCCTCAACAGCCAAACAAGCTTCCCACTGATGATCTTACCCCTCTTCCAAAAGCTATCCTTCAAATCCAATCAATATTCATTCAATCACCAATAAAGAAATCCTTTGACCTGATGGGGAAACGGGCTTCCCTCATACATTGGCGCATAAGTGGTATGACATGTTCTCTTTCTTACATCTCTCTTTCTCCCTTTCTCAAAACATGTGTTTCCAGAAAACAAGCTTGACATCTATCCACGTCAGGATTGTCTCGAGATTTAATCGAAGTCCGGGTTCAATTGGAGGCACGTGTACTAGCGCAATGCGGGGTCGCTTAACCTTAATTATGGGGATCTAATCGATAACATTTTTATTTTCTTATCGCCACTTTAAACCACTCGCTGCCCAGTGCACCCAACAACAACAACAACCTTGCGACCTCCTCAATATTTTATGTTTGTTTTCCCTCTCACTCATTGTCGCAAACCATATCATTACATCAATATCTTCATACTTCTCTATGTATTATTAGATATCAATATTTTAGTACTCACTATACTTGCGCCACTCACTTGCAACAACGGAACGGATTTCACAAATGCTTTTTTGATGTTTTTAATACATGATAACCTCGTCTGAAACTCTTCAAAGTTACTCTTACCTCTCGATGCGCTGACTGTACAAGACCGTCTCGAGAGATATGCAACCAGCAGAATACAAACGCGAAATGATTAACTGACGCCTCGCTATGCAAATAAAAGGGTATGGGGACCGGAATATCGCCTGATATCTATCATCCATCCATCATCGTATACAAACAGTTTTTTTTTTCATTATGCAATCCAACCATACCGGGACACGATCATCATGAATGTCGTTTATGTTACAGTTTGCGAATCGATGTTGAAGTTATGAAGCCTTTACATCTCATGACAATTCGATTCTTTCCTTGAGCGAAACCTCAAGTCGTCGTACTTAAGCACATCTATGGAGTTCTTGGACGCTTCCAATAATATTGCTGCGAAAAGGTTAGATAAGAGAAATCGATCAATTCATGGGTGAGTATTACCTTGTGCTGCTTTCTACAGTTTCTCAGACTAGGTTTCCTCAATCCTTCTTGGACTGTCTCCTTTCTTGACTGATCGGTATCTTCGTCTGGGATGTAGTAATATTCACTCTCAAGTGGCTTTCCCGCAGCATCCTTGCCCTCTCGATGGATCTCGCCGATGAACGATGTTCTGTTCAGCATCTTTCGGAGATCGTCCTTTGTGAGACCCTTATTCTCCTTCTTTGAAGGACTAATACCTCTGAGATTGGATGGAAGGTTTCTGAGAATAGTTGACAATGGCATGGATTGAAGACGAGAATAGGCGAGTTGATTGGCTACATGGTTAATGACAGGAGTGATAGCACCTTCATCAGTGGATGTAGAGCTCGATCGCTTTTCAATAGATGTCTTAGATTTGTGCTCATCACGACCACGAGCTTCTGGGGTATGTCCAGCTGTGAACTTTGCCATTCTCGAGGATAAATTTGCACCAAATGGACCGAAGGAGTGAACAATGGGATCATTTTCTTCATCGGGGTCTTCGTCTGGCTCACTCAACTCACTCTCTTGACTAGCTGGGAATGATGCACTGAATGATGTTGCAGCGACTGTTGGTGAGTATACTGGCTCAGGATCTTTAGACACAATTGCTGGAGCTGGCTCTGATTTGTCTTCATATACTTGGATGAAGGTCTTTTCTGCATCATCAGCAAAGAGGTTGGCCAGATTGGCAGAGGAAAGGGTCTGGCGAGCAGGTGTTGGTGATACTGGTGACGAATGACGTTCAACACGACGAATTGGACTTGAATGAATAATGTCACCCTGAGCAGTAACGGCAGTAACTTTACCCCTAGGAGAACTATCTTCACTCCACGAAGGAACTTCTGTTGGAGCAGCAGAGTCAAGATTATCACCTTGTGGCCAAGCAACCAGAACCCGTGCATCCTGAACATCCAACATAATTTCAGCATTTTCCGTTTCCGAGGTGAAACTGTCTCCCTTTGCCAACTCCCATGTTCGACCTTGACAATGTAACTTTACTCCGTTCCATCCACAACAGATAATCTCAATCTTATTCGACTCGAGAGGAACCGTAGCAGCAATATATCTAGCTTTGATATGGACACGAGAGATGAGACGATTGGCGGACAATTGATAGTGGGAGGAATTGCTTGATCTACCCATGAGAAGAGACTCTCCATCTTCAGGTAGAGTGATTGTTGGCACAGCTGAAAGAGGAGCCCTCTCAACAGAGGATCGACTTCGATGGAGACCGGCTCGAGCGTGTACCCCTGGAGGAGGGGAGGATGAAAGAATACCAGTTGTAGAGGTAGGAATTGGTGTTGGATACTTAGTGTAAGCTGATTCGAATGCAGATGGTGACGTACGAAGTCTCTTGGTGTTACGTCCTGGCAGACTTGGAGAGGAAGAAGGAAGAGGCTCAAAGGGTGGAAGTAAGGTTGGTGCTGGACGTTTTGTACCCGCCAGGGCTGGCAAGGCAGGTTGAGCGTTAGCCTTACTTGGTGAAGAGTCCATCATGATAAATATCCTTTGATCACGAATGATGAAAGGTAAGAGTAATTTTCTTCAAGGTGGATATCTCAGACCGCGACCTAAACGCGGTGGGCGAGTTGAGATTCTAACGCGAGGCTCATAAGATTTTGAGAGATGCCGAGGACGGTAAAGAAGATTTTGGAAGAAGTATTTGGTAAGACAGAACTAGAAGAATTGAAAATCTACGAAATAGAATGGAAAGATTGTAGAAAGACGAGACTTAGTTTTGTATGGGCCTCCGACCAGGTCTCTGATTGAGAGATGGAGGATCGGGAAAGTTGAAGAGGAGGTTAAGAAAGTTCCCAGACCCATCGGTACCCAGACGCGACCCGCGTTGGAGTCTAAAAATGTTCATTGGCCGCTTTAAAAGATTATGAATTCTGCTATTTCTACGACCTGCATTGAACTGCACATGCACTTTTCACATGGAGATATAAATCATATAACACAATTCTGAATTGAGAAAATGATGGTGAATTTATATAATGAGTGATTGATTTGTTTCAATGTGTCATTCACTTATATGGATATGGTTTAAATAATGACTTGGATGACTTTCATTTCAGTCAATCGGAAAGTATAGTAGATAGACAAGACATTCCACCTTCATAACTAGGTACGTAGGTAGGTAATACTCTAGTCCTCTATTCTAGTTCTCTACCACGTCTACCTAGTAATTCAAGTAATAACTTTTACCAAAGCTCATTTTTATATCTCGCTATAATTCACGTCTAATACTACTAGGTATATGTATATATATATGTATATATGTAAAACTCAAAACCTGCCAATACTCTCGAGCCTACCTACCTAGTAGGTATTCATATACAAATCTATAACTTATGTATAATAGCTATTTATATTTATACTACATTTTACACAGTCTGTCCAATAACACTCTTTAATAACTTTTTTATACTTTGCATTCTTCTCGTCTCTCATCCATTCATTCCAGCTCTCGTCACCAACCGCGAGTTTCCAAGGCCCAGTCAGCAAATTTTCGTATCTCATCCCATCTAGCTAGCCATTTATCACACGCATCCCATACCTACCCAGACCTTACCACTCCACCACACGCGACACAAAACCCAGTTCCCAACTTCCACTTCCAGCCTCCTTTGAATATCTACTTTCGTTTCGTGCTCGTGTAATCGTGCGTGCGTGCTTTTCATACCTTGTGCTTGGTGCGTTCCCAACGCGAGGTGCAAGATTTTCCTACGCGCTGATTGACTGAAAATACTTTTGGCAGAGGGTTATGTATGGAGGATAATTTGTGTTATATTATGTCAGATTATATATATACACCGTACTAGACAGGCAAGTGAACGTATTTCCGAGATTTGAATCAGAGCAAGGTAGTTGATGCAAATGGGGGTAGACAAGATATGTAAGGACACCTCTCTTTCTCATGATTGCAGATTTCTCATGTACTTAATTACTACCTACATACATATCACTTGATACATGCATGCATTTGAATCATTCGGATGGAGACCGCTGCGTAGGGTATGAATTGAGACAACTCAAAGATTGAGTTGAGCTGAAGTCGGTGTGAGTTTTGATTTTGGGCGGAGGATCATATGAATGGATAGCGGGAATTCCCAAGCTGCATATCAACTCGGGGTTTTGACAAGTTGATGTGTCTGAGAATGAATACATTTGTCATAGATATGAGTAGATTTGGCCAAATGAGACCGTACTAGGTAGGAATGAATCTATTCATATCATTCTCATAATTATACGTCTATAGCAGCTTCATTCATAATTCCTTATCGTAAATTGTAGCCTTGCATAGATAAGTCTCAGCCTTGCGATAAGGTACGGCAAACGAGGAAAAGCACAAACGCAATTTCAAAGCCTCGTCGGAGAAGTTGTAAAGAAAATTCCGACGCCAAAGAAATTTATCAAAATCAAATCGCAAAAAATCTTATCGTAAGAAGCTTGCGAGATTTGTACAATAACTTTTTTTTTTATCAACTTCAAGAAAGATTTGACATTTGCGCTTTCTGTCATTTCTTATAATCAGGAAACTGCCAATTGAAAAAGAATCTATCATTCAATCTCAAAGTTCTTAATAATGGCACCTAAATCTACTACCTTGACCACAAAGGTCGAGAGTGGTTCTCCATATCAACTTAATCATGATCAGGTACATTTTGAATTTTCACTCCCAGTCCAATTGACATATACTCACAGATTATAACAGGTATTGAAAGCATCCACTGCACTCCTCAAACATATCTCTACCAGCGAGGCCGAAAAAGCCAAAAAGGGAGGGGCTCAGAATCTCCTCGCTGAAAACGACGACGACGACGCAGAATCCACACCCATCTGGCTCACTCTCACTACCAAGAAACACATCAGCGACAAAACCAAGCTGAAGCCCGCCAAAGTAACCGTCCCCCACTCCCTCAACACCTCGACCACCACAACCATCTGTCTCATCGTCGCCGATCCCCAACGCACCTACAAAGATATCGTTGCATCCGCCGCCTTCCCCGCCGAACTCTCCAAGCGCATCACCAAAGTCGTCGGCGTCGACAAACTCAAGAAGAAATACAAGCAATACGAAGCCCAGCGCAAACTCTTCGCCGAGCACGACATCTTCCTCGCCGATGATCGAGTCATCACACTCTTGCCCAAATTGCTCGGAAAGTCCTTCTACAAATCTACCACTAAGCGTCCCATCCCCGTAGCCATCCAAGCCGAACGTCCCAAAACCGACGGCAAGAGAATCGCACGCGCCAAGGGCGAAGATGCACCTAAGTCCGCTGAACCTAAGAAGATTGCTGCGGAGATTGAAAAGGCTATTTCGAGCGCATTGGTTACATTGAGCAGCTCGACAAACTCGGCTATCCGCATCGGGTATGCGAGCTGGGATGCAGCGAAGCTGGCGGAGAACTTGGAGGTCGTGGTCGATACTGTGATTGAGAAGTATGTTCCTAAGAAATGGAGAGGCGTGCGTGCAATCCACGTCAAGGGTCCAGAAACCATGGCGCTCCCCATCTGGTTAGCGGACGAGTTGTGGGTAGACGAGGAAGATGTTTTGGATGAGAGCGTGGTGAAGGAGATCGAAGAGAGGGTTTCGGAGAAGAAGAACAAGAAGAGGAAGACTAGGGGCATGGACGCAAGCGAGATTGAAGGAGGAGAGGAGAAGAAACAAAAATTGTTGGAGAGCAACGATGACAAGTTAGATAAGGAGATTGCGCTACGAAAGGAAATGTTGAAGAAGCAGAAGGAGGACGCGGCGAAGGAATTGGATGCCGTTCCCGTCGTGGTGAAGAAGACTAAGAAGACTAAAAAGGTTGCTGCTTAGCTTCACTTAACTTCACTTAACTTCAGTTCCGTTCTGTTCTGTTCTGGTCAAAAATTCAACTTCTCGTTTCTCGTTTCAGGCTCGAGAACGGAGGAAAAGAAAATGGGTTTATCTTATAAGAAGGCGTTGGAGGCGCAAATGTATGTTTGTTAGTAGATTAGACTTATCGTAATGAAAGGAAATCTTGTAATGGATTGCATACCTATGTACTGGGTATTTGATTACATTTTCTGAATGGCTGTGAGGTTTTAAATGATGTGATTGCTAGGCTAGGGGAGAAAAGAAAATGTATCATGCTTGCCGTACGCGAGCGAGGTGTCGACACGATCGATAGACAAGATAAAGACATGTCGTGAAAATAATCCGGACTTCGAGATTTTTTGCTCGCCAAATCGAATTTCAATCGAATTTCACATAATGCAAACTTCCACACATAAAATGAAGCGTCAAAGTATATTTATCAATCTCGTGAATCTCATACGGAAGGAATGTACCAAATTATTATCCTTCGGAGTACTCAAACTGCCAATCTCAATTTAGACCGTGAGAACAAACGCCCGCATCCCATAGCCTACGCCCGGTATCTAAAACTACAAATGTTATCATTCCACTCCATAATCAACATATTTGCAAATTCTCCAAAAATAACAAATCAATCCCATCTAGCCCAAATGGCCCTAGCCGAGCCCCTTTACAATTCCTCTTCATGTCCGGTCATCTCGGTTTGCTTCTCCCCGAATTTCTTTCCTGCAGGACCAAAGTACTCTTTAAAGGCCTTTGCTAACATCTCCTCTCCCAATGTCATATGACCTCCTGGAATAGTTTCGAAAACTAATTTTCCGGCTTCATCCAATGTCTTTAAACCTACCCAATCTTCTTTATAGATAGCTCTTTCTTTCAGTGGTGTAACTTCCGTGTCGTTGACTTCAGCCCACCATCCACTCTCCTTAGGAATGACGGTTGTATCGTCTTCAAAGACGTACATGACGAATCGTTCCAATTTTTCCATGTTTGATTTATATGTTTCATTCTTGAGAACACGCTCATTGTTGATATCTGCGAGGAAATTAGAATATTCGAGGTAGGAGTCTAGATTTTCGGGATCTCTGAAGTATTGAGCGGGTACGAGACGAGATTGGACAAATGTTGACCAGGTGTTCGAACGTAGGAGGGTTTGAGCACCACGACAGAGGAAATCGGTAGGACCACAGGCTTGGAAGGCAGAAATGCCGTTGTGTTGGGAGCCGAAGGTTAGGAGAGAGCGGATGGGTGGAGAATTGCAGCGGGATATGTAGCCGCGCAAGAATTGGCCTCCTTGGGAGAATCCGATTGCGTCGACGGCGGGCGCGGTAGAGAGAATAGGATGGGAGGCGAGGTCTTCGCAGACTTTTTCGATTTGAACTTGGGAAGAGAGTTAGTATCGTATTTGTAGGAGAACTAAAAGATGTATTTACGAGTGAGATTTCCAAAGAAAGTAGCCGTCCTATCTGCAGATGCATCATCATCTACATGAATATTGTAGACAAAAGTTCCAGGATGAATAGCTTCAGCTAGTTCTCCAACTTGCGCAAGACCATCCGCTTTGTAGTTGTCACCGAGTCCATGCCAGATGATCAAGGGTAGTGGAGTATCATCGTCATCGCTGGATGATTTTGTGCTTCGGCGAGTCTTTCCGGATAAGGTGAGGTTGAAAATACTCGGAAGGGGACTATTCTTATCGTAGACAGAGGCATGTTCATCATGCGCGACGGGAAATTCAAGGATACTTTCAGGCATAACGATAGCGTTGATGAGTGATGCGCTGCTGAGCAACGAAATGATTTTGGTAATGAGCGCCATGTTGGAGAGCTTTGGTGGCGGGTATAAAGGTTGGAGCTCTGAAGATAATGGTTTTGATACTAACTAGTGTAACAATTTACCAGAACCTGTAAACTATTTGAATATTGTGGGCTGAAGTGATGGAATGATATATATCGCAGGTAGAATCTGCTTGTTCAGCTGAGGAAGATGACCTTATTGATGTTCCAGCTGAAGTTGGGGGCTTAGTACTTTAGACCTTGATGGGCCATCCCCACAGAGCCGCTTTATAGTAGAGACCTTGAGTACATTTTTACCGATATTCTGCCGTACAGAGGAAGATAGTAAATCCGTCTTATATTTATCACTTCTATCAGTACGCAAGTTGATTGAATTATTCTGCATCAAAGTCTCGCATCGTATATTTCCTCCGATCAAACCAAAGAACGAGCTGGGAAACTTGGATTATTGAAGGAACCGCATCTTAGTGACGATCAACGAGAACTACACCAAAGAAAATTTACCATCAAAATCGATTTGCGACAGAGAGCTGAATATAGAAGTTCGACTACGAAAGCATTGATTGAAGCGCGTTACTACTTGCAGTGCGAGAGGTTCAGATATCGCAAGTCTGAGTTCGCCCGAGTTTTACACAGTCAAACTTGGAGAGCTGGAAAGCTATAACTGCAACCGTTTGTCATTTCTTGCACAAAGTTTGAGGCAAGCCTATACCAGAGACTGACGGGAAACCGAACGTAGATGCGAGGGGCCCCTTGGTCGACTTCTTCGCAGAAATCCTCAACTATCGTTCCACATATTACTTCATCAATCTCCAATTCCCTTGCAATGGCACCCGCACCAATGGCGCCTGGCCCAGAACCTACCCAGGTCAACCCTACAGGCCCTCACCCATCGTTCATTCAAGTCGCCAAACCATATATGTTCCAGCAACATGTCAATACCAAACTCATGACCATCGGGGCAAATCCTACGCGTGAAGATCAGTTTAGGCTACAAGGGGTGACTTGGATTAATGACGTTAGAGTTGCTTTACAGTTGTCAGTATTACCCTCACTTGCGCAGACACAAATTATTAACTTGTACAAGACCAGTGCGAACTTTTTGTACTGCTGCCACTTACTTTCATCGATTTCGGCTTGTTCACAAAGATACTGAATATCAATACCAAGATGCAGCCGCTGCTGCACTTTTAACGGCTTGCAAGATTGAAGATACTCTTAAAAAGTCCAAGGATATTATTTGCGCCGCACACAACTTGAAACATCCAGCTGCAGAGCATTTAAGCTCCGACGATACTGTATGTTTCACCATATCCTGATTATAGATGGCTGCTAATTGAAGTAGATCTTTGAGGCCCCTTCCAAGGTTGTCATTGGCCTTGAACGTCTTATGCTTGAAGCATCTAGCTTCGACTTTCGTGTTCGTTACCCGCAAAAACACCTCATTAAACTTGTCAAGAACGGTGGAATTCAACGTGATGTTGCAGAAGTCGCCTATCAAGTCATGCTAGATCTCTACCGAACATTTGCCCCCCTCAAGCAAACCTGTTCCACCATGTCCTTTGCTTGTGTTGAACTAGCGACATTAATTTGTGAGAAGCAAAAGGGCTGGAGAGGCCCAAGCTATAAGAAATGGTGGACTAGTCGATCAGAAATTGTGGAAACAATGTTAGATTTGTTAGATCTTTACACACATTATCAGAAGCAGTCGATCGTTGGTCCTTTACACAATATCGAGAAGTTTATTGGTATCCGGATTAAGATCAATCAAGAGTTGGAAGAGAAGAGATTGCCAAGACATACCGAACATCACGAAGCACCACGAAACAATGGCGTGCGACATGCACCCAATACTCCTGTTACACCAGCTAGCCCAGCAGACTTACGATTTAATGGTCATGTTGCATCACCAGCAAACATGAGCCCCAAATCGGTAAGTTCAGGTTCGAAACCGCCCACGGGTATTCGTGGTCAAAATGGTACGGTACGTTATATGTTGGATGTGGTTAAAGCCAAGAATGAGAGAGACACAGTCGATACATACTTTCGTGATGAATATGAAGGATATGAAGTGGAAGTGGAAGAGACGGTGCCGGTGGAGCCCATACCCACCCATCATACTCCAAGAGAACCACATCATGGGCGACATCATGGGGGGCATGGACACGGACATGGCCATGGACATGGACGGGATTATCGACACTTCAACAAACGGATGCGAAGATGATGAAAATGACAAGATAGAATCATTACAAGAAAGTATAATATGGCGTTCGGTTAAAAGGGGACATCTTCAAAAGATCAATGCATAATAGGAGTCTTAGGGATGCTTCATGGGAGGGTTTGGGAGTTCTCGGGAGCGAAAGGGAAGATACCAACTTATTATAAATAGTAGGTAAATGATGTATATCTAGATGGACAATAGGGATTCGACGAATGTGAAATTCTATTATATAACTTCAATAAAAGCTTGATAATGAAACTGATTTTTTTCATATATAACGGTTACAGATAGTTATAGGTATTGATTGTAATTGTAATTGTAATTGTTATCATGGAAATTGAATTCAATAAGATGATTGGATTAAATAATAACTTTACGTTGATTCGTCATGAGTATTTAAGAGGTGGCACGCGAGCCGTGTTCCAAGTGAAGTTGGAGAGAAGGGAAGGAAAGAAAAGAAAAGGGAAAAGTTGCGGGTAAGGTATGTCATGGTAGGTATTAATAGCATGTGAAGATCATTTTTGGAGCCAAACCAAAAATCCATCGGGGCCCAAGGCAAGGGTTGAAGGGTTGGAAAGGGTGGATTATGACGATTTCTTGCGCAACCCAAATTTCAAATGGTTGATTAAGCCATGTTGTGAAGATTTCTTGGGTGGGTAGAGAGGTTGGTTGGTTGGTTGGTAGGTAGGTAGGTGGGTAGGTAATAGGTATGGAGGTATGGAGGTATGGAGGTATGGAGGTATGGAGGTATGGAGGTATGGAGGTATGGAGGTATGGAGGTATGGAGGTATGGAGTCTAGATGGTGATTGAGTATATGTAGGTATGTAGGGTTGTAGGGTTGTAGGTATGTAGGGTTGTAGCTATGATATCTATGGTATGTATGATGGAAAGTTGGAATCAAGGAAAGGAACTGGAAATATGAGAACTAATTACCTCCCTAGTACCTACCTATAAGAGGATACAGAGAATTGAGTAGTTGTTTGTTTTTGCGCGAATGTAAATATAAGTAACTATATACATGCTATTTATTGTAAATGTAAATACAAGTAACTACCCAGTATATAAATGCTATTTATTGTAAATGTAAATCATTCCTAAATTCTATATACACATTTGACTTTTCACTCCTAGATACTCGTATATCTCTCAGAGCTTAATTTGATTTCTTATCCCTTTACAAAGAAGAAAAATTCAATTCATCTGGACTTGACTGAATCTAGAAAGAAGAAAAGAACCTGAGCTCATCTATCAAACCAATCAAGTCACACTATTCACAATCGCTTGAGTAGTGAGTGATTATTGAGTAAGTAATACATTAAGTACCAGTAGATAAGTGAGTGAATGAGTGAATGAGTGAATGAATAAATAAATAAATAAAAGTGACGCACTACAGGGATTTTTAACTAGTTCAGCCATGTTCCAGTAGCTTCTTCCCATCAACCAAGAAACCTGTTGACACAATTACAACTATAACTGACTTAACCAAAACTACATTAAAAACTACCAATCTTTCCTTACAACCATCAACAACTTCACATCACAATTATAATCACAACCACCATTACACACATCAATCCATCCATTACAAAGTAACTTCATTCAACGTAATAAAGGTGTAATACACTTGATTCCTTCAACGAGGAGAAAACTTACATCAACACCTTCAAAATGGCTCCCCCACCTTCTGCCTCTCTTCCACTCCAGCAAAGGCTCATACAACTCGCGCAGACATTACAGTGTAAGTGGAAGCTTGTCTCACAATATGCATAAAGATATATACTGACTATGACATTGTTACAGTTGCTTGGTTCGTAGGGTATGTCGAATTTCCTATTGTTTCTTCCCCGCGTCAAAGAGAGCTGTCAGCTCTTGGGAGCTTGGATAATATGTGGTCTTTTCTCGCAGTTTTCCAAACAGCTTCATAAACAAAGCTCGGGATTCTATCTGCGCAATAATATGGCATACGAGTCCGTGATACATGCTGACTCTCAATAATAGACATCTCTCCCTCCTTTTCTGCATCATCAGATATGGTCTTTCATACATAACTTTCAACTACTACTCGAGATGGGCTACCTTTTCTTACCGTACCGCCTTTATCTCCGCCGCTGTTACCTACGGCATCGTGGTTTACAAGGCATTCCGTGCTCGCGCCAGAGCTGGAAAAGCAAACCAAGCTGGTTTGATCTCTCTTATCGCTGATGAGAATGTTCAATACTTGGGTATGTGGTTTTCTCCTCATGTTGATGATTGCAATCTAACAAATGATAGCTATGGCACTCGTCTGGCTCTTCTCCAAGCAATATCCTCTTGCCATGCTCCCATTCGGTGTTTACTCTGTCTTCCACGTTGCAACTTACACCCGTACCAACCTCATCCCAACTCTCCAACCAGCTCCAGCCGGTACCGACCCCAAAGCTGCTCCAAAGCCAAACGCTATGGCCGATACCATTGGCAAGTTCGTCAAGGAATACTATGACACATCCATGGGACTTGTCGCTCTTCTTGAAATCATTCTCTGGGCTCGTATCTTCCTCTCCGCTATTGCATTCCAATCTGGATCCTGGATTTTGATTGTTATCTACACTGCATTCCTTCGCTCAAGATTCGCTCAAAGTGCATTTGTTCAAGGTCAATTCAGACAAGTAGAGGCAAGAATCGATAGCCTTGTTGGTGCTCAATCTACTCCTCCAGCAGCAAGACAAGTTTGGGAAGCTGTTAAGGGTGGTGCTAGAACTTTCCACGATGCTACCGACGTCGGAAAGTATGTTGCCGGTGCTCAAGCTCAAAAGAAGACTTCATAAACGAAAATTGCCGATCCAAATATACAAAATTAGGTTACCAGTCGAGAGATTTCTGGATGTGTAGGTGAAACACGAAAGGAATAATCTTTGGACTGGGAAGGATATTACAAATATGAATACTCAAAAGCGAGTGTTATCAGCAATTCAATGATGAATCAAATGGGTCAGGGAACTTCATACATCCGGGTGGTTTATACATCATGATTAGTTGTCTAGGGTCTTTTATTCCGGATAGTAGGAAAAGCTTGAAAAATTGAGGAGTGAGCAGTGAGGATGGATGATGTATGCGTACTTGGTATCCGGGCTGCTTCCCTTCTTTTTGTTTTGACTGCAGCGAGGGAGTTATTTTTGTGCACTTGTTTTATGTGGCGTGTATTCAAAGTCTAATAATAAAGATTTCATGAAATTCATATTGTGTTTCAGCTATGCGTGAGTTATAATGTGAGGTGAAAAGCGGCTGGGTCGAGGATTGCAAGGTGTTTGTGTATAGTGAATGAACTAACCGAGAGATCAGTAGGTAGATAGGTCTTGACACCAGCTCTTTGAGCAATATCAACAATGATAGATCGAATCAAACAAAGATATACACAACCGTGAAACTGGGCTCTTTGAATGAATATCTATGGATCTATTGTGTTCCGGATGTAGCACTTTTGAAAGGGGCAGCAGGATGGATTTTCATGGTATTCATATACTGATTTCTGATCATCTAGTGGGAATTTTTATTTATTTATAGTTTTGTTTCTCGAGTTTTGTGTATTTGTTTGTTTAGGTACGATGGGTAGGATAAGTGGGTAGGATAGGTTGAGTGTATGTGATGTTGATGTGAATTCTAGAGGGGGAGGGGGAGGGGTTGGTTGGAGGGGTCAAAGTGCTTTGGGTGGCCAATATAGCTAGAGATTGGGGGTACGAGAGTGATGGGGATGAGCTTTTGATAAGGGGAGGGGGAGGGGGAGGGGGAGGAATGGAAAGAGAGGGTGGGATGAAGATGGGTGGGTGGTAAAGGAGGAGTGAGGGTGCGTGGTCGAGGAGAAGGGGGAGGAGGGGTAGATAGGTAGAGTATATACAGGGAATGGATTCTCATCTCTACGTGTCTAGGTAGATACATATATATTGCTTTACAGCTCGGTTCGAATTGCTTGCTGTGGAGGGTGGAGGATGGATATTGTATTCTTGTGGGTATGGATGGATATATGGATGGATGGATGGATGTGTTTAGTGTTTGATGTTGGGATCGGGGCTGGGATGGAGATTGTGGAGATTGTGGAGGTTGTTTTGAGGGTTGGGGGTGGAGAGCAAGGAGTGGATTGGATAGGGATAGTGAGGTTTAATGATGAATGAATGAATGAATGAATGATAGGGCTAGAGTAAGAAACTGGTTGGATGGTGGGATGTGGGAGGGGAAGTGGAAGTGGAAGTGGAAAGAGAGGTAATACCTAGGTAGATATATCAAATGGATGTTGATGGGGGATGGGGTGAGATTATTTGGGGATTAGATGGCTAGATGATAGGTGGAGGGAGGTGATGTGTATTATGGGGATGGTGGAGGATGGGAGGCAATGGAGAGGGAATGGAGAAGAGGAGGGGAATGGATTGAGATGGTTGCATGGGGGTAGGTAGGGGGTAGTTATGGAGTTAATCGGGTTGGGATGGGCTGGGTTGGATTTGGGTAGGGTGAAAGGAGAAGGGATAGGAATGAGAATGAGAGGGGCTTGGGTTGGATTGAATTGGACAGGATTGGATTGGAGTGAGAAGTGACAAATGGGTTATATAAAAGAAGGATATAAAAGAAATATCTGAAACTTTATACATATCACTCTGGTCATAGATCGATTAGGAGATTGAGCAGACCTACATATCTAGGTAGGTATATATATGTATGTATGTGTTTCTCGGGTTTCTGGATTATCGTGTTTGATCTGAGGTGATTAAGGTCTGGATTTGGATTTGGATTTAAGACGTAGATGGCGTGCTAGAACGATGAAGGGATGAGATAGGTTGAGTTTTTGAAGGCAGGATATAGGACGAGGCCGAACAGAAGAGGCACAGAAAAGTCACGTTCTGAAAGCTAGCGGTTTAATCCTACCCACAACTTGGGTTTATGAGATCAATGTACTATCTAGGTAGGTAAGGCTTTCTAGGCTGAACGACTGCATCACTGGTCGAGGCTGCGTAAGATAGCAATCAAATCTTACAGACTTGATAGCTCAGATCGTTGTACTTAAACGTGGAACTGAACTATTAAGTCTTAGAACTTGTTGTGTTGGAAAGATTTCGACTTGATGAAAGTGTATTTATACTACTCTCTATGCACTCTTCATACTCTAAATCCGGGTACACTAGTTAAGATCACCACAGAATCATGTGACGGTAGTTACAGTGTCTAGGGTCTGACAGACCAGGAAGTCACTCGAACTTATGATTGGTGATTAGGCTCAACAATCATGTCACTTTAAAGAGGGGTAGTGTTACTTCGAAGTCAGCATTTCCCCGAAATTGACTGAGCCGCAATGCTTCATCAACTCCTCTATTGTTTTCCGGACATTTAGATATGTTTATTAGGATACAATAATTAAGCGTTTTTGGAAGTTTCTTGATTTTTCCGTTTTGACAGTATGCCTATCGATCAATCGTCCCCTGTGCCGAGAATTGATGCTGCACTTTCTCCTAGCACAAGCTATAATGGTAACGATCATGACACAAGCTTTGAATCTCTCTGTGAACTATGCCGGAGGGTAACTTGGTCAAATATTACAGAACCGATAAAGTTCAAGTGGGCAGACTCTTCGTTATTTCCCTCGATTGAAGACTATCCAGTACGCATCCGGACCTTTGGGAAGAAATCCTGTAGCCAACTGCTCAGCTCGAGTTGCCGCATCTGCCGCCTTGTTGGGAGTCTCATCATCCCAAAATCTGCTAGCAAGCCCCTTAATGAGGCTTCAAAATCATATGACCAACACCAGTATCTAAATTTGGAAATTTCTGAGGTCTTGTGTGGAAAGCGAAGTTTCAAAAAGCCAGCCCCGTATATCACACTGGCAATTCAATTCCCTATAGCTGGTCCAAAGATGATGGACAACCTCTCCATCTATGGCCGCTGCATAATAGCACACAAATTCAGAAACAATGAGACTGCCGGTATTCGCACATTAGAACCCTTAAGAGTCAACTTTGATTTCCTTAGACTAATGCTAAATAAATGCTTCGAAGATCACGAACAGTGCCGGTCTATGACGGTAGAAGTTGCGAGGTTGCGTGTTATTGACGTCACCACGAAAAGGATTTGCCAGGCTCGACCAGACTGTGAATACATCGCGCTGTCTTATGTTTGGGGCGATGACTCTGCTTGTAAGAGGACCCAAGAAAACTTTCCACCAGTCGTACGAGATGCCTTCACCGTCAATGAGGCTTTAGGCTATCGATATCTATGGGTCGATCGATATGTGAGTCACTACAGCTATTGCAAGATGCACCCCATGTATGACGGTGAACTATAGAACTAATAGAAGCTTCACCACAGTGCATCGACCAAAACCCGAACTCCCCTCATATGCAGTCTATGCTTAACCAGATGGATCTTGTTTATAGTAACGCCCGCGCCACAATAGTCGCAGCATCTGGTAACAGTGCTAGTGATGGTTTAACAGGAATCAGTGTGCCACGCTATCAAGCCCATGCAGAAATTGGCGAGACCCACCTGATTGAGGTCTCTAACGTTGCAGTAGACATCATACTCAGCAAATGGTTTACGCGGGCGTGGACTTACCAAGAATGGTACTTCTCCAGAAGACGACTGGTATTCGCAGACGGTGAAGTATTATTTTTTTGCAACGAGGGAATGGCAAAGGAGTCGGTTTCGAGCCATGAATTCTGTCCGTTTAGCTACAAAGAACATGAACTCTACTCAATGAAACCTCCAGTTCGCCTTAAGACTGATCCATTTCACCATACAGAACTTGAGTCACATATAAGTGGATACAGCAAGCGAAATCTATCCCACGATTGCGACAGCCTGAATGCATTTGCTGGCATCCTGAGATATTACGAGTTAGTTTCAGAGGATTGCGAGAAACCATTGTCTCACCTTTGGGGAGTTCCATTAAAGCTGCTTGATTATCCCGAAAATGAATGGGTATTATTTAACCTGATATGGTACCATGAAGGTATTGCCCATCGAAGGGATGTTTTGCCCAGCTGGTCTTGGTCAGGTTGGGGTGGATCGGTCACATTTGGAAGCTCTGCATTGAGAATTCAGATCATGGCAGCTAACAAGCCGTTGGACGACTCAACATATGAGAATGAAAAAGTGACTTCTGCAGGAGAGCGCGTTCCTCGGATACAGATCTCCCTTGAGGACAGGACTATTGATCTGTATAGTTTCTGTTAGGAACCTCAGTTGAACCTACATCGCGGAATATCCCCCAAGGAATTACATATCACGTCATTCATTATCCCGCTAAGATTTCGCAAAATTCAAAGTGTCCCGTTACCTGGAGTTGTTTTAACATTTCTCGCAAGGCCAGGTATATTTCTTGGCATGCCGGTGTGTTTGGATAGAGAGTATGATTTTGAATTGCGTAAATTGGGTCTGGTACTATCAAGCGGTGGCAAATACAACAAAGAGGTCTATAACATCATCGTTCTTCAACCTGTAGCAGACGGTAAGTACGAGCGGGCGGGACTTGTTGTCCTGGGCTATGATGTTGATACGGAGAATCTCAGCAACTGGAGACTAAACGAGTATTGGGACGTTATCTTGGATGAAAATGATCATTTTGTTTCGGAAAAGGACCCTAGATCCCTGAATTCGAGGAATGAGAAATCAAATAAGTATTTATTTCTTCAAGACGCTGAATGGAAAACTATCTGCTTGGTCTAGGTGGAGTTTGAATTTGAGCCCATCTATAAAGGCAAATACCTGTTCATTTATGGATCTTCTTTGATTATCAAATTGAATAGTAGTATGAGTTTATACATCCGAAGATCTGTATAAGATATCGATAACGTTATTCGAAATCAATATGAAAGAGGCATAAAATGAGAGATAGATATCAATACTACGATCAATACTACGATCAATACCACTCTCGATTGATCATCTCATTACTATCTTAATTTTGAGATCGATGTCATGATTATTAATTAAGACTTATAGAGTAGCACGAAAGAAAGATTCAGAAGTGCCAGGAGCTATCATCAACTCAACTTTACACCCTCTAACAAATATCAGTACTCTTAACTTCATATCAGCTCTGAAATCTAGCTTCCCGCCTAGCATTATCCATAGCTTAGCTTCGGGACCATCTACCTAAAAAGCTCAAATTGCTACAATATATCATCTTGTTGCACATCTTCGACTCCCGCTGCTTGCAGCTTTAGTATCTGTATACTAGTTTAGATACTAGCTTTACATATGTATATATATTTCTACATGATCTCGAAGAGGTGATTTTATACATAACTCATCAAGGCAAAAAGAAAGAATTATAATCCACGCTAAGTATTTGGACAAGATCTTCTTCTTAAGGTTCAACAAGTGGGTGTGTGGTTGTAAATCATAATATTTAGCTCTGTGAAGTTTTGAAGGAGGAATGTGCTCTGAGTTTGAGGACTTTGAGGGGTTCAGAGGTGATGTGATGCTCTTTTTATTTACCGAGATCAGAAATTCATAGGATGTGTTCTCGCTAAGTGTGACTTTTCCTTGAAAATATGTATCTGTTGTGGAGTTGTTTGATCCATACCTAGGTAAGCTATGGATAGTTTAACTTGTGTCTGATATCTAACATGCCCTGCAAGTCGACTTCGAGTTCTGTGTTGAGGTGTGATGCTAGTTATGAAGATGAAGTCTAGAATGGCTGCACATGAATAACTGACTATGTTGAATAGTCTCCAAGCACACAAATAGGTCTAACAAGCTCAAGGGGTATAGATGAATAAACATCATATCCAAAGACTTAGAAAACTCAAAGCTGAACTATCGAGACTGTAGGAGTTCATTCATATATATAGTGTTCTGCTCAATTTATTGAAATGAAACGATTAAGGATCTCAAGCAGCAGACAATACCAGAAGCAGATTAACCTAGTATTTTCAAAGAGTTCATTCAAGGAATAGTACAAAATCAGCACATCTGACTATTCGCGTAAAAATAATTCATAGAAAGAAACCATGGCTCACAAAATTGCAGAATTTTGGATGATAAAGTTGAATTTATCAATAGCTAAAGAAGAATCATTGTAGCTAGTAGTAACGAGAAAGGATTGTGAATATGTGAAGTCAGATTACTAGCAAAAGAAACAAATAGAAGGTAGGAATCCATTTGAGAAATAGACTGCTGTTCATCACAGATTTCATAATTACAATACAGGCACCATGGACTACCAAGAAACAATAAGAAACAACAACATACAACAGAAGTGCCTGCTCGAAAACACAGAAAATGACAATCAAACATCTCTCCCTACCCTCGAGATAGAAAATCAATATGACAAACAGCATGAGAAAATATTATTTTCTGTTCATTTCAGTTCTCCAATCCCAATTCGAGCAGTGAATAGCCCGGTTTTGCAAAGTGAATTTTTGAAAATTCATCTCCATTTACTGATATTCCAAAGCGGGGTAATTGAGCGAGGAGTTTTTGGATTGATCTTCTTCTCCTCCTCTTTCCGTTTCTTTTCTTCTTTCTTCTTCCTTCTGCAACCTCATCCTTCGAACTATTTCCAACTTCCAAACTTCCAAACTTCCAAACTTCCAAACTTCCAAACTTCCAAACTTCCAAACTTCCAAACTTCCAGCCCTCTTCCCACCCACCCACCC
>PQXK01000208.1:0-65667 GCA_004786245.1 Botrytis hyacinthi | reverse complement strand
AACAAATAAAGAAAGTGCACGGTTACGCACAGACGAATTTTGTATGTAAATTGAGTGATCCATTCGGTGATATGATCCACTCGGTGATAAAACACGTTAGCTTATTATAATTTATCATAGACTATAATGATAAATATAGAACAATACAGGAATTTCTTGATCATCGATCGAGCATTTCATAGTAGACTTGAAGAATATTAGGATTAGGGGGGTGTATATATATTAGGGGATTTATCTTTTTTCTATGGGCTTTACTTTACTTTGTACGATTAGATATATATGTGTGTATGGAGGTGTATATATCGCATGGTTATGAGGGGGTATGGTGATAACTATAGAAATCTAGATAGATAGATAGAGATAGATAAATAAATAGAATGAATCGATTATGAGTTTGTTATTACTATTGTTACTACTACTACTATTACTAGATATTTATTTCTATAATATTTAGTATCTATCTAATGATATCTTCCCCCTCTACCTGTTCACTCATTACTACCCTCACCACCTATCCCACCCATCCCATCCCATTTCATCCCTCCTAATCCCACCCAATCCCCCTTCTAATAAAACACATACATACATACATACATACATATCCAACAAACATCTCTCCCATCTCATCCCTCTCATCCCTCTCATCCCTCTCATCCCTCTCATCCCTCTCATCCCTCTCATCCCTCTCATCCCTCTCATCCCTTCCTATCTGCACCCCCATCCTAGAAAGAGGAGAATAAACCACATTTAAACCCCAAACCCCAAACCCAAAACCCTCACCACATCACCACATCACCACATCACCACATCACCACATCACCACATCACCACATCACCACATCACCACATCATCACATCACCACATCATCACATCACCACCATACCGTATGAATCAGTATGAATCAATATAGATCAATAACAAAAAATCCATCTCACAATGCACACAACCCACAACCCACCAACCCAAACACATTAATCAATCACTTCACTTCACTTCAATTCATTTAATCGAATGTATGTATATATGTATTGTTTTATTATAATATAATATACCCATCTCCAACATAACCTCCCTCCGTTGCATCCCCCATCCCCATCCTCCATCCCCACATAAACCCTCTCCTTTTCATGAAAATAGTTCCTCCCCCCTCCTCAATCCCATTCCACATCACATCACATCAAATCATATCAAACCCTCCATCCCACCTCCACCCCAATATCTATAACCCCTCAAAACTCAATGAATGCCATTGTAATTGTATTTGTAATATGCAATACGCAATACACATGAAAAGTACAGTTTCATTTCATCAATCCCATTCCCACCCAACCTAACCTAACCTAACCCAATCCATCCTATCGTAATCCTCCTCACTTCTGATCATCCCCAATTGTAAAATGTTAGAAGAGAAAAAAGCAATATCATAAATAAAGAGTAGAGAAGAAAGCGCTTGCAAAAAAGAAGAAAGAAAAAAAGTCAAAAAGTTCAAGTCCATCATTCACACCATCAGGAAAATGTCTATCACCAGTTATGACCCAAAAAAATGCAACGCTCGCTATCCATCCCATTCCACTCTCATCCTAATTTTTGCCCTATCCTTGCCTCGGTCTCACTTTCTTATTTGTTCCATTCGCGTCAGGAACCTCTCTCACGAAAGTAACATGTTTGTCATCTTTCTTGGTGCGATCCTGACTCCTCCCTAACACCGCTCCTCTGACGACTTTCTCGGTGTCTCCATCCTCGATATCGATTTCGGCGACATCACTACCCTCGTCAGCATCTCCTGATGATACACTCTCTGCATCATCATCACCTTCGTCGTATTCACCATCATCACTAACAAGACTTGGAGCGTTGTTACTAACAACCGTGTTTGGACTTAGGTCAATGATGGAAGATGTATCGGGAATGCCCATATCAGTATCTCCATCATGATCGTGATCTCGAGTATTAATAGGCTGTGGGCGGTTATTTCTGGTTTCCGATACAGGAATAGAAGTATTGAGGGTAGCGAAAGTCAGACGAGGTGAGATATGAGCTTGACCGGGTCTCCCGGAAGCATCCATACCTTTGCTGCTTGTAGGTCTACCAAAATATGCTGGTGACATGGTAGCCCGAGCTGGGATACGCATACCAGTCATTGGTGTATCTACTGAACCATCAAAGCCACCAGGACGGCGTGAAGGTACAGCAGCAGTTGATTCTTCAGTCACTTCATCATCAGAAGATTCCTCCTCAGATGCTAAAAGTTCATCCATATCAATATGTGTTTTCGCGTCACCCACTATTTCATCAAGATCACCACCAAAGCCTCTGCTTTTCAGTAACTCGGAAAGATGAGGTGTAGCGGTTGATGGTTTGAAATTTTCCTTTGGAGGTTGCACTTTAGGTTTCACAACGGGTTGCTTTTGTGGTGACGACGTTGCACTTCCAGGAATCGAAGTCACACCAGGGAGCCTGCCTTGTAGATATAGATTCATAGAATCTTCAATACGAGACCGAAGAGCAGTATAGGCTTCTTTATCGACAGGCGCACTTTTAATGAGAGGATGAACAAGATCTCCAGTTGGTGGTGCACTTGGACTCTTCTCCAAAACAGGAGCTGCACCAGCTTCATCGACTTCGATAATATGTCCGCTAGTCTGAGCAGCTTCTTCATGACTCTTAAACTCACGATGATGAGCAATGCGACAATGATTGATGAAACCTTGAGTACTGGAGAAATCTTCACGATTGCAATCCAAGCAGACAAGCTTAACAGTTTTACCATCACTCCGCTTGAGAATACATGGTCCAGACTTCTTTGGTTGAATATGACCGGTGGAAAGAGATTGCAAACTGTGAGATCCACGCGATCTCGATTTAGATGAGACATTACCTCCTTCAGCGATACTATTTCTAGTAGCTCTTCCTTCTGGTATCGACTTGCCAGCGCGTGGCCTCCCCGGACCTGCACGTGAATCAACAATATCAATACCATCAAAAGCAGGGTCAGGAATTAACCATTTTGCCCAATGTCTTGTGTACGGTCCTTCGGTAATTCCATACGGCGGAGCCCATTTTGGTACTTTGTCGCCACTCCAGACTGCTGGACCTGTACCAGCACTAACATTAACCATCGACTCGGAAGAAGCTTCAGCTTCAGTTCCTTGCATGCCTGGGAACGGTATCAAGTGAGCGCGACGTAACTGTTCTAGAGAGACTTGACACTTTGCTAGTTCTGTTTCGATCAGGCGCAATTCGTTATGCTTCATGAGGATCTCGAGGCTGAGTTGAGATTCGATTGTTTCTCGAACCAAACCTAGATCGACGACCTCTTCTTGATTATCCGTCATTACAACATCTTCAGCCGACGAAGGCGATCGACACCCTTGCTCCGACATTTCGCGCTTCCTCCGTTTCACTTCTTGAGATGTTGTTGTTGCTGTCGTCGTCGTCGTCGATGGAGTATTTGTTAAGATCGGGATCGGAGCGTTCGGACTACTACTTCTCTTTCGTTTCGTAGGACTTGCGCATTCGTAAAGACCGGCGTTTGCCATATTATATTTTACTTCTCCATCTAACACTTGATCGCAACCCCTGGATTCGGAGATCCAAGATGGCAGGCGAAACATTCGCATATAAATGGGAAGGAGTAAATTGCGATATTTAAGTGAATGTGCGACCGGGCACTACCTTTGTTGAACGGGTGATTTAATGCGCTGATAGTTGCCTAGTTTGCGCTATAAAATATGGTTGAACTAAAAGTCAAATTCACTGGTGGTGGTTGAAGCGCAAGTTTTGCGAACTGACGTCGATGCTATGATAAGGACCTCCCTAAAAGTGATGGAATGAAAGTCTAAAATGTACAAGCAAGTTCGAAAATTGAAAACAATTACAAGAGTTTATTGTGTAAAATAGATTGTAAATAAAAGGAAGAATTGGTGTGCGAATTGAAATTATGCCGTATGAATTTTTGGCTTTGTCGTGATTTATTGAATGAATTTTTTGAAGGGAAAGAAAAAAAAAATCGATAGTTGTGATTGAAAGTTATTTTGTGTTGTTCGTTGGGGGTATAATGGTTGTCTTGATTGAAATGTTGCGACCGTGTAGGTGTCGGTAGGTAGTAAGGTATGAGAGATGCGAATTTCAAATGGGGGGGAGGAGGGGGGGGGTGTGTGTTGAGCGAGAGGGAGGGATATTGGAATTGGAAAGGAGTTGACGTATTGATTTTGGATAAAAGTAGGTAAGGTCGGTCGGTGGTTGGTGGTTGGTGGTCGGTATCTAGCAAGGGAATAATGTAATGTAGGTGAGAGTAGTGGAGGGAGGAGGCGATAAGAGTCGATTGTTCTTTGGCTGGCTAGCTGGTTAGCTGGTTGGCTGGTTGGCTGGCTGGCTCTTTGATTCGTTGATTTGTCCTTTCGTTCTTTCGTTTGCTTTCGTTGGTACGTGAGTTGTTTTGGTGGTGGTAGTGGTGGTGGTGATGCACACTTATTAATCAACTAGTGTGGTGGATTGAGTGGCTCGAGTGGCTCGAGTGGTTGAGTGGGTGAGTGGATAGATGGGAGGATGAGTGGATGGGTGGATGGATGAGTGGATGGGTGGATGGATGGATGATTGATTGATTGATTGATTGATTGATTGATTGAATGGATAGATGGCCCTTGCACTCTCTAATAATAAATGAAGTAATAAGAAGTGTGAGTGAAGTGATGGATGGTACCGGTATGTGGTATGTGGTATGTCGAAACAGACAAGCGGTAAAAGAAGTAGGTACGGTACGTAGGTACAATACAAGTATACCTAGCCAGGTAAAACAAAGCGGCGGGAACGGAAAGGAAAGGAAAGAGAAAGGGAAAGTCGAATGATTTTTTGCTCGTTTCCTTTGCTTTTGGTTCTGTTGTTACAAATAAATTTCAAAATAGAGTGAAACACTTGAAGTACAATAACAGAGAAGAAAGTCGAAGAGTGAATTATAAAATCAGGTATTTTGTAAAATCCAGTCGTACGTATATGAATAGTGAAGAAATGAGATGAGGTTGTTTTCAATATGTTTCGTTGAGTACACTCCGTATCGTATCCGTAGTAGGTATTGTATTGTATGGGATGGGTAGTATTGTTGGAAAGCCGGAGTAAGGTTTGGTAGTACGGTTTGGTGGTTTGGTGGTTTGGTGGTTTGGTGGTTTGGTTGCTGGTTGCTGGTTTTGTGTTTGAAAGCTGGAAGATGTAAATGCTATGTATGTATGTAGTTTGTATTTTCCAATCCGTAAATAAAATCAAAAAAGATGTTCGGTAGAAGTGGAAGAAGTGTTCGTTGGTGGCTTGGAATAATAAGAAATTCAAAGAATCAGTGCTTGTTTGTTTATTACCTAGGTAGAATAATTAATAAGGGACGGGAAAGCCTATGAGACTTCTAACTTTTCATTCCTGGCTGACTTGTTGAAGTTGGAAATGTGTTGCATACCTATTACCTACTACGACTACCTACGACTTACTACTTTACTACCAAGGTAGGGAAGTCTGATTACACTGGGAGAGGTCAAAGACCCTCTTTTCTTTTTCCTGTCGATTATCACTCATCACTCCATCCATTCATCCATCCATCCATCACCCAACGCACTCCATACCATTCAACCTTCACTCCAAACAAGCCAATTCGTTCCCAGCGGACCCATAAAAGAAATAATGCTCACCAAGTCTACCAGACTACCACCCGTAATGCCCGTGAATAATTAATTTAAGCGTCGTTTTTTATGCGATATTACAGTCCGAGTGGCAAGGATGACGACGGGGATTAGAGTCTTATTATTGCTTGGGGAATATCTTGGAATGAACAAATAAAGACAGTCCATTGGCTCAGAAGATAAGTAATCCCGGCTACTGCCCATTGTACTCCCAAGCTAAGCTATTTAAGGATAATCTTCTATTCTCGATCCCTTCTTTTATTCCATGGACGACCCATTTTTGACGATGTCCATCTTCGTATGCAAGATGTTGGACCCACGAAATGTATGGGTAATAAGAGGGCTGCACTATTTCACCCATGTATCGCATGATTCCAAAAGTAGATCATACATGGAAAAAGGGGAGAGGAAGTAGAGGTGAAGCACATGTGAAATCTGCCTCCTAGGTATATAAATGAAGGGAGGAATCCACTAGGTGTGATGTGTTTCTTATGTATGTTGCGGTGTTGAGGCCATTTCCACTTCATCAACATGTCTACATATCATTCACGTACTCGGTCTCTGCTTAATGCGTATACACTTCATACGTACTTGAACCTAGTTCATTTTGAGCTTTGGAGAGGGGTTACTTTTCCACTATTCTAAAACTGACTCATAATGTTCTCGACCATATGCTAATAGTGTAAGCCAAGGATATTGAAAAGGCTGCCCCAGATTTATATCAAAATTAGAATCATTTCATTAACATCCGTGCGTGGTCTACAAAAGGTACTCTGGCAATAATCCCATGAATCCCCGAATAGACAAGAAAGAAGGCCGCGTGGATAAAGCTACATTCATATCATATCGTAGAAACTTCTCAAATAGATATCCGATACGACCACACACTTTTTGCTTACTTTGCGTCCTCGTTTTTCTTGATATTGGCTCGTCTAGGCTTGACGGTTTGATTAAGACCAGGGCAAAGAGGCGTGGATGCTCCCGAAAGGTCCAGTCAAACGGCTGTATCTGAGACTATCTTGGGCGACTACCCTTGTTTGATTTTATTAGATGTGTATCGAACATCAACCTCTTCGGGAGGCTGCGCATTTTTGGTCCCATGGGGAATCTTTTGTAATGCCTTCCTGCATCGTGCTTGATACTGTACACCATTTACCGGCAGATATGCACAAGGCTTGTGACAGTGACATTTGCGTAGCCTTAGACACAAAACAGAACGAAACGAAACGAGAGGTCAATAGGAAGAAGAAGCACTCAATGGTAAACTTATAATACACACAGATAAGGTTTTCGAGGCTGTAGATATGAAACGAGAGTAATTGATCCATGAGAGAATGCCGTGATAAACCCCCACTCATCTTTTTGATGAGGGGGAAAGCTTAAGTGCTTATCTGGGTATTTATATTGACCAAGCGCCGATGATGATAAAGACCAAACTAATCTATAGCTTTTATCCATGTAATACTCGGTGTGAAGAACTGATGCGCCTCTTCATGACAGGACAATGTCACTGCGAACCCAACGAATCGGGATATTATGTCTAGCCTTGCAGGACGATTCTACAACATCTGCAGGACAAACAGTTGTGGACTTCCCGATGAATTTCGGGTTCCTGTACAAAGAAGGTTCTTGTCAGCACTTTGTATTATGAAGATGGAGAGATGAAGAGATAAAGGAATACAACATAATTGATAAGTTTCAATATGTTATGAATGACGGGAATTTATCTGTATTGAGAAGTCTCTCTGAATCTAGAAACTATGAAGACGCGGCGGATGCGGCCGCTCTGCTAGACTGCGAGTGAAATGCTCAATTCTAGGCTTTTGATTGGTTCCTTAAAATCTTCCGACCTCCGATGCTCTCCAAAAGCTGCCCAAAATTTACTCAAGGCTGGATAATGCTTCAACCTAAGTCCTCTCAGGATGTCGAGGTGATATTTCCAGAGTCTTCTCTCGAAAGGTAAACAAATGATATCTTCACTCTTTATTACATGATTTCTTTTCATTCCATTAGCGAACCTCACACATTCATCCCTTGACTGTATCCCCAAGCTACCACACTTTTTCTCATCTTGCAAGCTTGGAACCTTCATCTTAATCTTCATACTCAAAGATATAACGCAGCACGACTTCAAACCTCAACCCCGACAAGGACAAAATGGCACGAACCAAGGGCGCAGCTCGCAGAGGCGAAGCGGGGCATGAGTTTCGAGAGAATCAAAAGCGCAAACGCGAACTAGCAGAGGGTGCCTCAAGAGACAAAGGAAATTTCCCCTCCATCTTTCAGGAACAAGACCGACCCTCAAAAAAAGCAAGAGCAACTACAACCGGCACCAAAATACCTTCTCATCAATCTCCTTCTGTTGCTCCCGACACTTATGATCGAGCACCAAATGACGCTTCCTCTTCCGCCCCAGTCACCACAGCACCCTCCAAACTCGGAGGGCAGCGTCAAATCCCTGCCCCTCATGATCTAACTCACACCCACCGAACAACCGAATTGTCTATTCTTTCCTCCTCGCAGATCCAAAAGAAAGCCTCGCGTATCCTCTCGATCCTCAGTACCTTTTCCTTCTCGGACCCAGCACCCCACGTCGTGCTTTTATCTGCCAAAGCACCTGTTGCAGGCAAACTCATTACCATTGCAGAGATCGCTAAGCGGGAATTGGCCAAGACTGGCGCGAAGTGGTTTCAATATAATGTTGTTGGGGAGTTAACTGCCACTATCCCGGGTAATAGTTCAGAAGCCGAGAAGACTGGAGATGAGAAAGATGGAGATACAGAGATGAAGGACGGGGGAGAAGAAGAGGAGGAGGAAGCTTTTGAGACCATGAAAACTCCCTTCGAGAGAGCACTCGAAGCAGAAAATAGACCCAAGATTCGAGCTGTGCCTACTTTTACTCTCTATCTGTCTCGAGTAAGAATTGAAAGCTTGAAGAAGATGTATGGGTATGTATAATGACTTCATCTGAACCGCATTCGCAACACATGGTAACTAATCTAAATTCTTAGAGAGCAAACGAATGCCTTAACTTGATCGAGCCATCGCATAGCTAGAAAAGAGAAAGAGCGTGTTATACTATGAACGAATGGATGGAACGTAATTGAAAAGGGACTTGGCGTTTAATGGACCCGGGAGGAAATATTCATAGATGGAGATACCCCAATACTTGCTTTCGAGGGTCGGAAGATGGTAGTAGAATCAGCGGGAGTGCATAAAATCAGTGCACACTCAGCAATGCACCAATACATGAGACAGAAGCTTTAGCCCAGCGTGCTAATTAAACCCCAAAAATATAAATACATATATATGGTATGACAGCTACGAATAGCTACGGCTAGCTATCACTATTTAGTGATGTAATTACTTCCAGCTTTCCCAATCTAAATACGCTCGCTCTCAGTTCAATGACTAATTACATGTTCCTGCGAAAGTTCAATATACATACATGCAGTTGATATGCTGCTGGTCTGGCAGTGATAATCATATATCACTTCCCGATTGCGACATTTTCCTTCATCAGTGATATATCCTCGACTCTCGCCCCATCGTCTCCCCCGTATTCTCGCTTGCTCAAATCCTTCTTCATCTATCCCCTTTCCAACCACAACTGTAAGCTTCCCCCCTTTCTCATAATCCTCACTTCCCCCCCGCCCTTCTCTACTCTCCTCCTATTCAATCCCTTCCATAAACGATTCTCAAAATAAAGTTCACCACCACTGCCACCAACAAGACCAAAGCCAACACAGTCGGACCAACCCGATCATCAAATCCTCCTTGTCCTCTCAACCTAATACTCTTCGCACGCCAATGGTACGTATACAACGCATATCCCATTGTCAACATGGAGATGACTGTGAAGATGGAAGCGGAGATGAAGGCGGGACGATCGCCAAAATTCAACATGCCGATTGCAAGAGCGCCGAGGATAACGGTGAAGTTGAGCCATGAGAGAAAGGTGCGCTCGTTGGCGAAGAAGACTTTGGGTTCGACGCGCGTAGGGAGAGCGATGCGCTTTCCTGTGAGAAGGGGGAGGTTAGTTTGAGGAGGTTGGGTGGGAGTTGAAAAATGGAATTGGAGTTGGGGATAGATAGAAAAAAGTTGGAGCTTGCGGGAGCTTGGAGCGTATGCCTTTTGCGGAACTTCCTTGGAGAGATGGGAATTGAGAGGACTAACCAGGCGCAGTTTGAAGGAGTGGTTGACTCGACATCTTGAATAAAATGAGATTTTGCGTGCGGATTGTGTATGAGGTATGACGATAAGGATTAAATGTTTAAGACACCCGATTACTTGTTTCGACAGAAAACCGTACTACAAGATGGTGGAAGTACAGTCGCTTTACAAACTCTTCTTCTTTGTGGCAGTAATTTGTACTTGATTTCGTAGACTCCGTGAGCGAAAACTCTGTCACTGATTCGGAAGTTGTGAAATTATGAAGAGAGCTGGAAGTTGCATTGGAAGAACATTCAGAAAGTTAACCTTCATACTTACTTTCTTCTGGGCTGAATTCATAAATGAGATGAGATGAGCCCCACTCTCTAACACGTTTCTACCGATGTAATATGATTGGACAATGCTTGAAGCTTTCCAGGACTATCACACTTGACCAATCAACAGTGATGCAACACGTTCACTGGAAACCGGATAGCTAGCTCCTTGTTTGTGTTGTGTTGCCCTGGCGTGCCTGGTAGGGAAATCAAAGCTTAAGCCTCGCAATCATAATAAAACAAAGGGAAAGAAAGATTCAACAACATTGACATTTGAGATTCTTAACGCGAGACCATTTGAGTAACATACTATTATACTATTACATCATATACAAAAGACATAGCAAATATGGCCACTCCTGTAAGTTTCTATTCAAGATGGAATCGGGAGGGGGNGGGGGGGGGGGTTTGAAGGAAGATTTAACTGATTGTACCATCTAGCCAATTTCATACACAAGATTGAGACAAATCGCAAGTGATGTGAGTTTATTAAATACCGACCAGCATATATTGTGTTGGTGATGTTTGTTTACTGGATGGCATACTGAGAATGATAAAATAGGCCTGTCAAAATGCACTTGGAAGTGCAGAGTTCTATGAACACAGCAAGACCGAATCGTGGAATACTACCATCATTGTATGTATACCATCCTTCCTCCCACAAAGACAACAAAGCCGCCACAGAACAATGAGTAACTATCTAACCACTTTCTCCCACAGAACTCCATTCTCAAATCTCTCATCTCCGAATCTACACCCTCAACCGGCGGTTCCCCATCTTTCAAATACGCAGTCAATTCCACCATCATTCAGCATCTAGTACCCACCTCTTCACTCAACAAATCCAAAGCATCACCTCCAACAACCACAGAAGACACAACAGACGATGCGAAAGTGACAACAAGTGATGCACAGGGAGATGCAAAGAGCACAGATGGTAAGCCTCACGTAGGAAGAAGGGGAATGCACAGTGCGACGGGAGCTTATTGGAACGAGAAGACGGATGGCATGTGGAGCTTTAAGTATGAGGGTGGTGAGAATAAGGGTCTGGATGTGGTTATCAGTGTCATTTGGATTGCGTTGTAGGCTGAGAGGCTATGGTATGGGGATGGAGATTAGAGGACAGAAGGGATTGATCAATACGAATGATTCGTTTGGTGGATATAATGGTTAAGGACAATATATCGAAAGTAGATGATAGAGGAATGGTTGCACACTTTGTGTGGGGAAGAATGGGGGATATACATTGAGAGCTTGGGGTATGGGGTATACGATTTGCACTCTTTGCGCCCCAGTCGCAATCAAGGTGATGGGAGTCGATCGACGGCTTGTTGTCAGTGGAAGAAATCCTGGCAGGAGACAAGTTTGATTGATATGATGTAAATTCGATGATCTTTGGCTGCTTATGCGACCCAATTGTACCATTTCATTCATTTCACTTCTTCGTTTTTAGCATTTGATCATGTTATGTTGAGGTGGTAATGGATGTGAGTATCGAATCGACTGGTAGATTGCCTGATGTACTCTTACTCATCATGATGTATGAACTGATTTTGTTGATTGGTCTACATGACAACAAGATAAGAAAGTAGCTCTTTTGGCACTCCTCTCAGCTATGGTGGTGTGATCTTTAATCCTGTTTCCAAAATAACTTTGGGTGGCATACTGAGAAGCACCCGCACCTTTAATATGTACGATGCTATCCCGAAAGGATGGTATCGTATCATTAGCTCGGAAAAGTGTCGGTGAGTCCTCTTTGCCTTACATTATCGGAGGTGCATTGCCTTACATGATCTACTTCTATCTACCCGGATAGTATATAGAATCTTATTGCCTCATCGCCAGCAGATAACATACAAAAATAGACGCGATTTTGACATCATTGTTTCAAGGTTCTTCTTAACCCCTTACTCAAATATTCTACTCAGAATCGAAAGACTGAGATTACCTAATCATCGAGTCATGTACTTCCGAGTCACGGATCCCCTTCAAAGATCCCACGATTCCCCTTTCAAAGCCTCGGATCAATTACGCTATCGAGGTTTCAATCCGCTTTTAGTGAGATCAATAGTGGGTCAGCTTGGGTGAAGAAAAGGTTGGAAGGCAAATGGGAGCTCCGATTTTTCACCGCAAGAAGGGTCCTTAGTGGTCAATCAGATGTTGGGTCCTGGTTAGATTCATAGTAAAAGGGTTCCGGGCTAAAATGGTGCGTGGGAGACTCCGGGGTGGGCGGATACTAAATAGTTAGGTCATGTCTGGTTTTTGGAGGTGGTTTTTTTGATGACTTAACCTTCATTGTATACATACCATTAAACCATTGACGATTCGACGACTAGACGATTGAACGACGAAACGAAGAAACGGATTTCAAGCGAGGAATTTTATATGCGAAAGGAGGATATACTTGTTGTGTAGGTTGGACCACTCGACGAATCGTACCACGGACGACTGTATATTCAAGAAAGAGTTTACTTTGTGGAAATTACTACGAGTTTAAAGTTTCAATATAAAGTAGGAATCACGAGATACATATATACGAAAGAGGAATCGATGATATTGTCGCCCCTGGAGTGATATTTAGTCGGAAGAGTGAGTCAATCTTTGGACAAACTGGATTCTTTACTGACTCAAATACCAGACAACACCGCTTTTTGAATCATCGATCCTCTTCAATCAAGTTGCATATACATCTTGAAGAGATTGAAACCTCATCAAACAAATCTGTGTAACAAAAAACCACACGTCATTTTTAGATCAAACTATTCATCAAATTTACCACATCATATTACCCCATCTTTCCCACAAGAAAATTCACCATGTCTCCCCACACATCTCCAAGGGGAACCACAAGCTCGGACCCTGAATCCTCTGAAACGGGTCTAGAATCTATGTTGAGAGATCTCATGACCTCTTCTCCATTTACTACGGCTACTTCTTCATCTGTTCCCGGTCAAGGTTTAGATTCCCCGGCTTCACAGACTGCAGATCTGGAGAGTCTTCCCAATACCGATACTGAGAATTCTTCTGGAGCATCTTCGGATTTTGAGGATGGAGATATGGATGGAGATATAGAGGAAGAAAGTGACTGGAAATTTGAAGTCACCCCCGAGATGACTCGCCGATTATCCGTCGTTCCCAGTCCAGAAATCACAAGAAGATTGAGTCTCGTACCCATGTCTATGCCTTCACATCTTCTCCAAGCATCTCAATCTCTCTCTCAAGCTCTCGAAATGCAGGAACAAGACGAAGAAGCCGTCGACGAAGAAGACGAGAAAATTACTCTCCCCACCCTCCCAAACGAACTCAAGCTGGAAATTTTCTCCCATCTAGACCCCATCGATGCCACATGTCTCGCTCTCACTTCCCGCCACACATATCTCATTTATCGCGCTATTCACGGCACCGCGCTTCCTCTCAATACCCGCCGCGTCGGACCCAATAACCTCGAATACGCATTCACGAAATCCACCGAGAATATGTGTACGCACTGCGGCAAAGGTCGCTGCGAACTCTGGATGCACATTCGAGAATTCATGGAGACGGGCCCCTTGCAGAGAGAGTATTGTGGGATGAAGGGAAATTTCGGAGGAAAGGGGAGAGAGGGCGTAGATGGTTGTTGGAGGGGTAAACCGAGTAAACCGCGTAGATGCGGAAAGCACCCTGAGCGCACGACGACGGTGAGGGTGGAGGATGGAGGGGAGAATTTGGAGAGGATTATTAGAGAGGCGAGGGCGGCGGTGGGGGTTTAGTTACAGTCAGTCATTCGTGATGCGTCTTCGCTGCGGATGGGATTGCGAGTTTGGGTCGGTCTGTCGGGGAAAACTGCGACATTCCGTGCAGAACAGGAAACATTCGCGAGAGAGAATTGGGAAATTGGGAAATAGAGCGCAGAAGGAAGTGTCCATATTTGAGCGTTTGGAGACAGATAGATGAGTACATATCCTCGATCGATATCTAGATCTACACGCGATACCCGACATATTGACGATTATTGCATGCTTTGTTTGCTTTGGTTGCGTTGTTTGTATAGGTAGATATGGGTAGACAGAATTTCGGGTGGGCGGCTTGCGGGCTCTTTTTTGCTATTTCTTTTTGCTTCTTTTGCTGTTGAATTGGTTGCTTGGCTGGTTGATTGGTTACTTATGGGTGGATTTGATGGATGAATGAATGGGTGGATGGATGGATATTGTGTAAATAGATTGCTATGCTAGATCGAAGATCGTAGATACCATGTATGCATGAATTTCACTTGAGATTTTCTGAGGGGTCTGGGGATTGGTAGTTTTTGTGTGTTGTTTATGTACTTTGTTTGTGTACTTTGTTTGAGTGCTTTGTCTGGGTGTGATGGGGTGAGATTTTTTGGGTTGGATGGAGGGTTGGATGGATGGATAGAGGGATTTTTATGTGTGAAGTTATGTGATGTGATATAATGTGGTGTGAAATCTGGGAAATTATCACTACATGAGCGAAGGAGAGAAGGAGAAGGAGAAGGAGCGAAGTGTGGATGGGTATTTACTAGTAGCTGCTAGTACAGTAGCTAGCTAAGTTGATTAATTACTTGAGTGCATATAATATAGTTATATAAGTGAAGATGGAAATGGTGATTATGTAGGTAGATAGATTGATAGCTAGGTAGCGAAGCTTAGTATCTGAGTAAATAGCACGTTATCGTATATTAATTTGTTTTGGTAGGTGTTTAATGGGATTTCTCTCTGAGATTTGGATGGAAAGTTTGGGATGGAAAGTTGGGATGGGGATTCGGGGATATTAGGGAAGAGAAGGAAGAGAAGGAAGTAAGTCTGTTAGTTGAGTTGGTTAGTTAGGTTAGTTGGTTGCTGGGAAGTTGGTGCTAATTGTGTGTGTATATGTAGGTGGGTATGTGTAGATAGATGGATGGATAGATTCGAGTATTCATAAATTCATGAAACTAGTGATACATCAGTGCAAATAGATTATCAATATGTTTGCTTCTCTTTTTTGCATATGTAGGGGCTTGGTTTGAGTCATCGGATCGGATCGGTTTTCAGTATAGATGTAGATGTGTAGGGACCTGGGTACTTGATGGTAGGTAACCGACGGAGATAGTAGGGGCGCAATTACTCAGGCTGTGTATTTTGATGAGATTATGATATTCTTGGAAGTGAGCAGTTGACACAGTTTAGTTCTTCTCGATGAATTTGGCTGTTGTTTGCCTCGAGGGTAAAGAATTGATTATAATACATGAGTGTAGAAGATTAGCATGAATAAATTTATGTCGTTCACTACTCAGAAAATCTGTATCGTTAATTTGCAAAGGTATGAGATAGTTGACTGAAGCATTAAGAAGTGGTTTGATAACGGAAATACGTTGGTAAGGAGCTCGGGGAAGCTGGTAGGGGTGAGTGGGGGAGAGGGGTGCAGGTACTAGATGTTGGAGAACAGAGACCCCATGAAGGAGAAAGCAAGCGATATTTCAAGGAGAGGGGAGAAGAGAAGAAAAAAACGCAGTGTACGCTGATAGAATGTGTTCTCGTTGTGTCATTCTGGATGAGTAAAATAAGCGAGTATGCATTAAGGAATTTAAAAGAAAGAACACGAGTTACTCAGTGGAAAGATGGAATCCAATGATTATGATGAATAGGATTGGTATGGTGGAAAGAAGAGAAATATGTGTTTTCCCAGTAAGTGTAATTATAGAAATGTTAGTGGGGGAAGACAAGTTGAGTCTACTAAAATCGTGATAGTACTCTGTAGAATAATAATGATATGCATAGAAATAAAATGGAAGTTAAATTACTTCAATACCGATGCGCACGTATTATATATGAAATAAAATTCCACGGCGCTCGCTCAAAAACAGATCAATGCCGTACCAAGCCATATCTCAAACTTATAGAACCATATCCTCGAATCCAAAGTTTAACCTAAAACAAGGCTAAACAAGAACGAGATCTTGCAGCTCAGATTCGTCTTTCGGCCACCTTTGGCCTTCCATAACTCCATGAATGTACGAGCAAAGACCAATAAATGAATAATTCTCACCAGTAGGTCGTAAGACGACTGGCACGTCTAGCCCTTTCAGTAGATAAACTTCGTCTCCCTCGCGTGCTGTGTAGGCAGCTAAACCGTAGCAACTGTCAAGAAGCACGAGAGAGTGATTTTGAATTTCGATGAGTCTCATTGTGATTTTCACCACTTCGAGTAAGAAATCTTCATGAACGAGAGCCACCGAGGGTTTTGAATTGGAATTAGAAAGGGGATCTATGGCGGGAAGTTTTTTGTCAATCGAGGGGGTGCTCAAGAAAGTGACAATTTTGGAAAAAGCCTTCTCAAACAACAGTTCGTCTCCACCTTCCGCCTCCAGAAAGAGTTCGTGAGCTTTTTTTGCCTGTGACAACTCTAAAACCTGACAATTCGGATAAAGCGTCCAGTCATACAGAAGCGCGAATACTTCCTTGTCGACATCCAACTCCTCTTTATGATTATGAACTGAGGCATGTATTGTAAAATGCAATGCGCTCCCAGATTCCTGGCGCGTAGCGTAGAGAGATGAAGCTTCGACAGCACAACACCAAGTTCTAAAAACCCTCAAAGCCTTAAATATTGATTGGGATGGAGATACGCTATCAGGAACATCGCAAACGAGCGCACGCGAAACAAGACCCAGACTCAGACCTCGTAAATGAAGTTTTCTGTTTATTATTCGGCTTTGAAAAAGCTTAGAAATAGTCATTTTGTCCACTTGGGCTGTATCATTCAAGGCATATTGCACGGACCACCCAATTCTCGGAGTTGGCACCCGAGGCACCTCAGGAGATGGATAATTCGCAAAGCAAGGAAGATCTCTGATGGATGGCCCGCAGAGTGGAGTACTTACAAAGCACCTATGAGTACGCAATGTTCTTGGGCAACCTAGCTTAGGCTGAGTTCATTGGAGATTCAGCGTATGCATGTGAACGCATGGCTCTGGCAAAAGTTCAACAAATATGCCAGAGGTGCGAGGGCTACATCAGCCAATCCCTTGCACCTCTCTATCCAAACAACAAATGTATATACTCAGCCCCCGAGTTGAGCTCATACAGCATAAACCAATAGCTTCAACCAAGACATACAATTTAAGCGAGCTTCAAATTGCATAGTTCAAACAATGATTCGTCGAAGTAGACATGAAAGTAGGAATCAATCAAACACAAACCTCGCAGTACTTAATTCAAATAGTAAGCTAATCTTCCCAATATCCAAATCCCAACCTTACATGTTACCAAAGAAACCCTTTCCAAATCCCTAGCATAATATCCTACTACATATCCCGAGTCCAAGTATCAGTAACTCTGACATTCAACTCTTGAACCCCCTCATGATTCATCTCATCGACCAAGATTATCTCCTACCACTCGCAACCGTACCATTAGAAACCAGAGTCGCATTCCTAAACCCTCCATTCACAACCCCCGTCGCATTCTTAAACAACCCATTACTCGCCGTAACATACTCACAAGCCCCACCCGGACAATACCCCCTACTACAAGCGAAATTACACAGACCATCATACAACTCATCATCCAAGCCCGGGCCTGCAGTTCCAGCTCCGTCAATAACAGGCAGAGGTGGATTGAGTACCCCTTGAGTTGTGCATGTGCAGCTGTGGATTGGACAGTATCCGTAGGGACATGCATATCCGCATAAGCCGCCTAAGTTGTCGGCGCCGGTTCCGCCAACGCAGGCGGGAGGGATAAAGGGAGAGACGGTTTCGGGAACTACGCCGTAGTTTGTGGTGCCGCACGCGCCGGGCCTGGAGGGTTTGTTAGTGGTTTTACCAAACGCTGGGTTGTCAGAAGGCTTAAGGGAGGAATGGAATGCAATGACAGAGTTATATGCCAGCATCATGTGAAGAGATGATAGAGAAACACTACACTTACGGGCAATACCCAAAGAAGCAATTGAAAGAGCAAAGTCCTTGATATTCAGAAGTTAACCCCTGAGCAGGATATCCAATCGTACCATATCCTGGTGTATTTGCCGCAGTTGGACGAGTCGGTTGGGGTCCATAATTTGTGCATGTGCATGCAGTATACTATCATGTCAATCAGCATCATTCCAAACCTTTCTCGCTAAAGCTATAAGAGATTCTTCATGATACATACCGGACAATAACCCAATCCGCAAGCAAAAGAACAAAGGCCTGCAAAATTATTCACTCCAAATCCTGCAATACAAACTTGTTCTGATATGTTGAGTGCAGGGGTGGCGGTTACAGCACTACCGGTTTGGAAGCCCGTGTATGCGTTATAGTTTGTGTAACCATCCCAGGCGGAACAGTCGCTAGCGATTGGATTTCCTTGGAAGATTATTGAGCCGCTAGATGGGGTGTGCACTGTGACAATTACATTTCCGGTATGAGAACCGTAGGCTACACTTCCATGGTAAATTCCGACGGCGTCGGAGGGGGTGTCTGTCCAAGTGGCGCCTATTGAGAAAATGAGTCCGAATTAGCCTTTTGTCCCTGATGATGCGGGGTGTGTCATTATTCAAAGGGCATCAAAACTTACCTAGATCAACACCGCCAACTGTAACAGTTACAGTTCCAGTCTCAGCAAGCACCGCAGAGTAGAATATCTTATCTTGGACAACATCTGTAGGGTAAAATTCAATCTGAAGCTGATTGGCAGTATTCCCTGTCGTGTCGCCATCACTACACGCACTGTTGTCTTTTGAAGTAAGTCGATACCAAGCTGTGACGACTTCTTGCTTAACGGTAGCAATACCGTTTTTGTATGTATCAATCACAAAGGGCAGAGTTTGTCTCCATGCGTCATGAGTCATACTATCTGCGTAATTGTAAGGACCATCGCCATGTATCGAGTCAAAGACAGAAGCATATTCTTCTTCGTGAAGAGGTCCTGAGATTGTGAATTAGTGGATTGTAACTTATGGGGATCGTGAATAGAACATACCGATGTAATGAGACTCTCCATAATCATTCCATGTGATAATTTGTACCCATTCTGGTTGAGGGTCAATAGACAGAATTTCTTGCCAACGGCTATTTGAAAGTCATATTAGCTATTGAACAGGGCTGGTGGTGTAGCGAGAAATCTTACTCGAACCATAAATCATCCCCGCGCCACACCCAATTCTTGTCGTAATTTGGCAAGTTTGTGTAGAACCACTAGAGGAACACCGAGGTTAGTAATGAAATTTTTTGTTATAATAGTGATTATAATCAGAATACTGACAGGTGAAACAGGCATCATGTATGGCTTAGGGACACCTGTTTGGTTCAAAGACACAAAGTAAGAAGCATCAGTATATGCATTCATATCCTCGTTGCCCCAAGGCCAGCTAATCAAAGTCAGTACTAAGTTGAACATTGCCAAAGGTGTGAACATACGCATTCCAACTGAACAATCCATCCGCAGTTCCACGGGCAACTGCCGCCTGTGCTCCCAATGAGGACCAATTTGGTACTAGGAAGCAGCCAGTTTGTGCTTTGATTGTAGTCCAATCGGCAGTATTATCAACTCCTTCGAAAGTTGATACGAATGGCTTCCCGAGATATTTGTAATAAGCAGAGCTTGATTTATAAGTATTGAGAAGGCTAATGACGTTGGCTTCTGGCCAAGGAGCAGTGCCACCTAGTGAAGCAATTATTTAGTACACTCATGAATATAGAAAGATGGGTCAGAAAAATCAAACCTGTATAATCGAATGAGATGAACAACTTGAATCCCGTAGTTTGTGCAGCAAGGAAAGCATTTGCCAAAGAATTGGGAATCGAGCTATCTCCGTATCCCACATTGAGCGCAAAAGCATCAATATGAGCTGCTTGGGCAAGCTGGATATCTGCTACCCAATTTGTTGTGGTCCATGATGCAACATTTCCAACCTATGGAGCACGTTAGTCGCGAGTCAGACTTCAGAAGGGCCAGTTGCACGAACCAAAAAGTGGGCGAAGACATCTTTGGCATGTACATGACATGACGCTAGTAGGATTGTGAAGATTGCACGAAGCAACATAATGTGGTAAGATTTAAAAGGCAATGATTGAGTTAATACAGAAGAACTTTCGCAATTTAAAGCTTCTCAAAGTGTGGTTGAAGAGTGACGAGAAACATTGAGACTGAAAACCGGCCTATATATACGAAAAATCCAGCATACTTGAAGATCGAGTCACCAAGCTGAGTTCGCTTGAACATGGGCATTTTTCCTGCCAATCTGGGACTCCTCATTTCGGATGAAATACCCTCGTCGTCGCTGTCAAGGCAGAATCAATATCATCGTGAAATTCTGATCTTTGTTGCAATCAAACTGAGAGCAAGTGCAATGCGCCGCGTTGCCTCGTTTGTTAATATTGGATTTCTTCCCTTTTGAGGTTCTGAAGAGTGATGGCTTACCATTTGATGTGATGAAGATATATTAAACGAGTGAGGCTGCCTAGGTAAGTGGGGCCTTCCATTAGACGAGTAGACGACAAGGGGCTGTGCCACAACACAATCACCTGGAATAATATTACACCGGCGGTTTAATGACCGCACATCATCTCTTAGCAATTCGGACCTTTTCTTTTATCTGATTGAGGTAATTTAGCCCCTTGGGGATGCTCTACCGTACACTAATACAGAAAAACTTCGGGGATAGAATTAAGCCAGACCGGGTACCTGTCCCTTGATGACCGCGTTTCTTTAACTATCATGATAAGAAAATTTTCGGTGCCACAAAAGATCTCTCGTCAAGATTGCAATGCTTTAATATGCCGTCGCCAGGTGTATTGATTTTGCAACCGCGGCTTCTCTTTAAGAACCAGAAGCGCCCGCTCTAAGGCTCAAGGCGACAGCCTACATGAGCCTCGGTTCCCAAATTGATCACACTGAGTCACATTTGTCAGAGTTCATGAATCTGAACAGGAGGCCCGAAGGAGGCACTCGAATTTGAAGTTGTAATGCCTAAAATATCGTGGCAGGACATGTACACTCCCAGATGCGATCTCTGTCAACTCGGTCTGACTCAGTGCAACTGCACAAGCATCATCGGTTTTTGCATGCCAGATTCAATATCGCAATATCGTAACACCATAAATTTGCCTTCGCGCTGAAATCTCCTTCGGACGTACGGATGAAGTCAGCCTTTGATTTGCGGGAAGATATCTACCTCGGTGATGCTGTTTTCAATTTTCACATAGTAGATGAGTTCTGCTGTTGACTGAAACTTTCAAGTCAACTGATAATTGACATTTCCTCTTTTCACCTTTCATCTATTTGTAAGGCTGCAAAGCCATTTTCAGCTGAAATTTCCGATCAAAATAATGGTGTTGTAGAAGGGACAAACTGACAGACTCGAACCCTTGAGCCAACTACGGAATTAACTGTGGAGGTGAGCTCTCGATCTGGATATATAGCAAACGAGTTATCTCTTCTTCATCTACAAAGTGCTCTGTTCGGGTATATACTCACACCTCCATACATACAGCCATCTCCATCTCTATCGCGTAATGAATCTATCATTCAGATGGCCGTTAACTATCCGACTCTAAGCCACCCTCTCCATTCTCCAAATCCTCGACACCATCTTTTCTCTTTCTAAGCTGTTTCTTCAATTCTCTATTTTCCATCTCAAGCTGCTCAATTCTTTCTTCCAATCCATCCATCTGTTCCTGAGCGCCAACACTGAATTCTTCGATGATTTTGAAGAAACGCCAGAGACGGAGGATAATCACGAGTGAGGCGACTTCTTCAAGGACACCATGAAGTAGCACATCAACTAGACGGAAAAGGGTTTAGTTTGGAAACAGGATAGAGGTGTAATGTGATGGTGTGAGAGAAATGTATATGGGTTAGAAAGAGATACACAAATAGTACATACCAACGAATCCGGCAACAATCACAGTGGCATCAAAGCAGTGAAATTTGCTCCGAAAATAGCTGAATGGATCTTGTTAGCTAAGGTAATAACAGTCATAAAGGAACAATGTAATCCGGAGGAGTGGAATCTAACGTGAAAGAAGTAGGATTAGAACGGAAGTAGACGTGAAGACATGTGAGGCGGAAATTCAGCGACGGGTTGACTGGCACGCCAAGTCTTGTAAAGAGGTTGGATTTCCAAAGCCAACAAGCTCCGATTTCTAAAAAAAACCTAGTTGAAGAAGATACACACCTCAAACCAAAAGCCCAAACGCTAGCAATCAATTCCACCATGAACAAGCAACTGAATATCAACCCAGCAATTCCCAACCCGTCTCTCACTTCGTTCCAAATTGGATCCGTCTTGCCTTCTTTATCGTTGTCGCATTGATAGAGGTTTATGATTATATCCGAAATAATGCTAATTAAGTCGCATGCAACAAGGAGAAGAACGGTGTAGTGTTGAGCGCGAGAGGATAGAAAGCTCTTCGCGGAATTTTGGGACCTTCGGTAGCTATTTGAGAGCTTCCGGAAAAAAGAAGGGTGAGGTACATGGTGATAGGAGGGTCCAGAGGCAATGGAAATGGGTTGAGAGGAGGCGCGGATTAGAGGAGCATGTTCGGAAATGTCTGAGTTGCGTCGAGACATGTTGTTGGAATTGATCGTTTTTTTGTATATATATCTTAATAGAAGATCAATTCCCTTCCGCTTCCAAAGGCAATGCTATCGTTCTTTTGATGTTCGATAATTCTGGAGAGACTTTTCACGGAGTGTAGCCCTTATCGTTAGAAGTATGAAGAAGTCTGGTTGAAGCAAGAGAAATTACGGTGTACTTGCAAAGCCCAAGTGACTCCAATTTTGGATTGGGAATTTCGAATTGGAGGAACATGTGATTGTACAGAGTTGGATCTGAGGTCTGATTGCGGTGTATGCGCAGCTCTTATCGTAAGGTATCCATCCATATGTAGCAGGAAACTCCAGCTATTGTACGTACCAGCACCATCTTTTCTGCAGACTGGATTGAGTAGGGATTGTTAACTGCAATAGCAAATAATGGTGGAGCAAAGTATGTTTATTCTCATTGATACACCTTCCAACCGTCTGATTGATTTGATCAAGGAAAGCATTACCTGCGAGCCTGGTAGCCAGAATCCATTTGAAGATAATCTTCAAGCGCATTCAAAATGTCAAATGCTAGCTAGGGGCTTGGCATTGCTTATCTGTCTGGCAGGCGGCGGTAACCTTAGAGATCATTCAACGAGCGAGTGCAGAAAGCCGAATTAGCCGACATACCTATCCAAGCGCTTGAACGATCGATGGCGTGGACGGGTAGCAACAGAGCTGGCTGTAGCCATGTGTGGTAGCCTTGTGGATGTCTAGACGATTTGTGAATAACCTCAACCAACCTCAACCTCGACCTCAATATATTTTATTTTCCATTTGCAACCTTTGCATTCTGTATTCTTTCACCATTTGAAAGTTTCAGTGAGTTATTCTCAAACCTTACCATTAGTATAATGATGCCCTTTCATTTCTTCCAGCAGCTCAATGGCTTAATGACATTCGCTCTCCAAAATTCGAGAATTGTCTGGCAATAGCTTGAGATATCATCGGATGAAATGCAAGATCATGCTAGCAGATCAATTCACTTTCAGATTCATTCTGTGATAAGATTGCACAATTTCCAGTGACTCCCTACCTAGGTAGTTTACAATTTTTAAAATTCTTGCTAATAAGATTTCTTTCAGAAGCGCAACCTTCTCCTCTTCATCAACATCCTCTCTTCGACCTTGCTCGAGGATCCATCTACTTAAATATCTTACAACATTACACAAGTGCAGCAATACTATCTCAAGCAATCAAATCATGGCAGACACCGATCCAAAACTTCAAGACCAGGTTATGGCTGGCGAGGATGATAATAACGATGAGGTACATTCAAAGGTGAAAGACCCTGTATCGAGAACCAATTGTTGACAGTCGCTCTAGGAAGAGATCTCGGCCATGAAGCGCCGTGTTGCAGAGATGGAAGAGGAGGCTGCCAAACTTAGAGAAATGCAGGCAACTCTTGATCAACAAAGCACTGATCTTAGAGAAGACAAGGAGGATATCGATAGTCGCAGTATCTTTGTCGGAAACGTCGATTACTCTGCTTCTCCAGAAGACATTCAAGCTCACTTCCAAAGCTGCGGATCTATTAACCGTGTAACTATCTTGCTTGACAAGTTTACCGGTCATCCCAAGGGGTGCGTTCTACGAAATTTGGCTCCTTAATACCTCGACGGATTGTGTCGAGTGTCATTGCGATAAACGCTACCTGGCAAGAGAAGGATGCTAATCTAGGTTTATGCAGGTATGCGTATGTAGAGTTTGTTGAGCCAAGTCTTGTTGCACAGGCTTTGGTTCTCAATGAGAGCGTGTTCAAGGGTCGCAACCTCAAGGTAAATCTTCTTTCTCATACATTTCTCTGCCCTTCAAGCTCATTTCTATCACAGGTTGTCCCCAAGCGTACCAATGTCCCCGGAATGCAACGTGGCCGTGGTGGACGAGGAGGCGGAAGAGGTCGTGGCGGCTTCTTCGGTGGTGGACGTGGTGGCGGTTATTCTCCTCGTGGAGGTTACCGTGGAGGATACAGAGGAAACCGTGGCAGAGGTTTCACACCATATTAAGCCACGAAAACTTTTGCATGAGTCTTCTTTACTCTAGCACATGATAAGATGGGGAGGGCTGCTGAAGTGATAGCATTAAAATTGGGAATTTGGGGGAAATTCATTTCTTGAATTATCAAACATTCATTCGAGAAGCGATTTGTTCATGAAAATACCACGGCGTTTATCTTGAACATATGGTCTTCTTTCATTTCTCCATCTGGAATTCATTGATCATGAATGAATAGTCAACCATAAATCTGTACAGCAGAATTTGATTGCACAGAATTGACGATTACTAGGCAAGTAGTGATATAGTGCTTGCGTGCTCTATCTTATATATAACTGCTGTTTGATCAAAGCGAGAGGTTCCATCACAACCGAAGATGCACTTATGTTGTGAAGGAGGTCCAGGGCCCTGCACGAAGAAGTATGACTGCCATGGATCTGAACTCCTTCCCAATGCTACTTATACCAAATCGCCTTGTTCTTTCATGTTTTGTCCGCCTTTCCCAGATTACCCAATGTGAAAGAGGCTCTTTCCTTACCTTGAAATATCACATTGAATACTACTTACTCACGTGTCGGGGGTACATTGTTTTTTGTACACGATATACTCAAGGATTCCGTATCCTGGGAGAATCTGACCTGATCTTTGTCATATCATATGAGTCTTCGCAACCCTCATAAAATCCTTGGTGCAAAAGAAGCAAATTGCAATCATATCCACGAATACAGTTAAAATAAACGTCCTTGATTCATAAATATTGGGTCTCTTCATTTGACGGTAGAGAACCTGGAAGTCTGGCTAAAAAGGTATGACGTGAAGTATAAAAATAGGTGGATGATTATCAATTTTTGCCTGAGGAAGCATCAACCTTATTAGCGGGGGCATTCTGTGCCGTCTTGACGATTTGATTGACCAAACTCCATTCCTCTTCTCAATCAATTCATTGAACCCCCCTTCTATGAATATCTCTTCATTATCTTTCCTTCATGTATGACGAATCCTTGAATCGATAACGATTATCGCAAAACCTGTCAGATTCATAATTTGGGTGTAAGGGGGCTTTTGCAGCTCTACTTAACACAGCCCCAAATCGACACAAGCGCAAAGCTTCCACCACGGCCAACCTTGAAACCCAGGGAACGTCAAGAGTGTTCTGCGATACTATTCTACTGTTATCTATTATTGACGCCCTAAGAAACGATCCCGCCATCTCTGGCGAACCTTCACGATGGCTAGCAGCAGTAGAATAGACTCGAGCCTTCCAGCGTATGTTTGGAACTCTGTCATACAAGAATAAAACTGACAAATCCATAGGCAGCCCAACCTGCGATTAACCAGTAGGCTTGTTTGGCAATTGAATGTCAGTCGATATACTAATCATCAACAGTAATCGCTGCCGACGGCTTGTACAAGCGTGATGTTTTTAGTAGAGATACCGATCCCCCCCAGAAGACAACCGTTTTAATCGTGTGACTTAGGATTTCCGGACCCCTTTGCAGTTGCGACATTGAGTGGCGAGCAGACGAAGACGACTGCTGTTATCAAAAGGACTCTGAACCCATACTGGAACGAGATCTTCGACCTGTGAATATGGAGTGTCCTATACAGAAAAGAACCTGGGCTGATTTACTTTTAGGCGTGCGAACGAAGATAGTATATTGGCAGTACAGATATTTGACCAGAAAAAGTTCAAGAAGAAGGACCAAGGGTTCTTGGGAGTAATAAATGTTCGTGTTGGAGATGTCATCGATTTTTCATCGCCCCAAGATCGTGAGTCGTGATATTTCTCTTTGTTGCCATTCACGTTTGGGAGCTTATATTTAATCACACAGAAATGCTCACCCGAGATCTGAAAAAATCGACGGATAATCTTGTAGTACATGGAAAACTTATTATAAGTCTTTCCACAAATCTAGATGGCCCTCCAAGAGGAGGTAGCCTCGCCCCGCCCACGAACGGCCATTCAACGTCAAGCAACCGACCTTCAATCCACACGCCAACTGGCTCCGTTTCTGGTTTCTCAAACTCTGCTTCTTCGCCTGCTTCTCATACCCCTCAGCCACAAGGAGTCGTTATGGCTAACGGAGCTCTCTCCAATGGACCAACCCCCGGACATGCACCCGCTGCAGGCAGCGGCGGAAGCAACGCACCTACGGCCAGCGCAGGTGCAGGACATCGAAACGGCTTGAGCTCATTCGAGGATGCTCAGGGTAGATTGCCAGCTGGATGGGAAAGGCGGGAAGATAACTTGGGACGAACCTATTATGTCGACCACAACACAAGGTCTACAAGTTGGAATCGACCATCTGCATCCGGGACGACCGAGACAAGGCAGGACGAGAGAAATGCTAACACTCAAGTGGAACGTCAACGACATCAGAACAGAACTCTACCTGAAGATCGCACCGGTGCCAATTCACCAAATTTGGCGCAGCAACAAGCTAGCAGTAGTGCTAACACCGCTGCTGCGACTACGATGATGGCTACTGGAGCCACGACTGCAGGAACCGGAGAACTTCCACCACTCTGGGAACAAAGACATACTCCCGAGGGTCGTCCTTATTTCGTGGATCACAATACCCGAACCACAACTTGGGTAGACCCTAGGCGTCAACAATATATCCGCATGTATGGTGGTCAAAATGCCAACAATACCATTCAGCAACAACCAGTTTCACAACTTGGTCCTCTGCCAAGTGGCTGGGAAATGAGACTCACAAATACTGCGAGAGTCTACTTTGTGGATCACAACACCAAAACCACTACCTGGGACGACCCTCGACTGCCCTCTTCGCTGGACCAGAACGTACCGCAATACAAGCGTGATTTCAGAAGAAAGCTTATCTACTTCCGTTCACAACCAGCCTTACGAATTCTCTCCGGTCAATGCCATGTTAAGATTCGAAGATCACATATTTTCGAAGATTCTTACGCTGAAATTATGCGTCAATCTGCCACTGATTTAAAGAAACGTCTTATGATTAAATTTGATGGAGAAGATGGTCTCGATTATGGTGGATTGTCAAGAGAATTCTTCTTCCTTCTTTCTCATGAAATGTTCAACCCTTTCTATTGTTTATTCGAATACTCTGCTCACGACAACTATACTCTTCAAATCAACCCCCACTCCGGGATCAACCCAGAACATCTTAACTACTTCAAATTTATTGGTAGAGTGGTTGGTTTGGCCATCTTCCATCGCCGATTCTTGGATGCATTTTTCATTGGTGCCCTGTACAAAATGATGCTTAATAAGGCTGTCTCCCTTCAAGATATGGAGGGAGTTGATGCCGATTTCCATCGAAGTCTTCAATGGATGTTGGATAATCCAATTGAAGGTGTTCTAGACCAGACATTCTCGACAGAAGATGAGAGATTTGGTGTTACAAACGTCGAAGACCTTAAACCGGGCGGAAGAGATATTGAAGTCACAGATGAGAATAAAAAAGAATACGTTGATTTGATGGTCAAATGGAGGATTCAAAAACGAATTGATGAGCAATTCCAAGCTTTCATCACTGGTTTCCATGAGCTTATTCCAGCCGAGCTTGTTAATGTCTTTGACGAAAGAGAGCTTGAGTTGCTGATTGGTGGTATTGCGGAAATTGATGTTGACGATTGGAAGAAGCACACAGACTATAGAGGATACACCGAATCTGATGAGGTCATTAAGTTTTTCTGGCAAACGATCCGCAGCTGGGATGGAGAACAGAAATCTCGCCTTCTTCAATTTGCCACTGGTACTTCTCGTATTCCCGTCAACGGATTTAAAGATCTTCAAGGTAGTGATGGGCCGAGAAGATTCACAATTGAAAAGCAAGGAGAGCCGAACAATTTACCAAAATCTCACACCTGGTAAGCTACCCCTAAACTTCTAGATATCGTGCGTACTAACAGCATGAATTAGTTTCAACCGACTGGATCTTCCACCATATAAGAACCTTGAGCAGTTGCAAACCAAATTGACGATGGCAGTAGAAGAGACAATGGGATTCGGACAGGAGTGATTTATGTTTTGGAAGGGTTTCATTGGTTCTGCATGGTGTTATTTTCTATACAAGCTGAGGGAGGTCCAGGTTTCTCAACTTTTATATTACCTGGAATGGATTGGAGGTATGAATTATTATCCGGAATAAATAGCCGTCTCATGGCTCAAGTCTCGTTAGGAAATGCATTGTAACGATTGATACATTAATCGAAAGAAAACAAATCCAGCTCAGAGTATCTGATGACCTTGTATTTAGGGGGTATTGCACTAGAAAGAATTATCATTCGTTACCGCAATGAATCACCCGTGATGGTTTTTCTTGATGTACCATTTTCAATCAAATATGAAGAGAACGTTGAGCAAGATTTAGGGCTTGGGTGTAGCTCCCCGCACAAACTTTTGTATGGTAGGTCGCATTGGCCAAATATTAGAGATACAAGATACAATGACAGCTTACTAGTAACCAACCCAATCAAATCTTGATCACGGGCACTTGTTTCGAACAATAAATTTCGAAAGCGTACTTTGTTGAAGGCATCTCAAGTCTAAACTATAGGTCTGGCAATCAAAAATATAATGCGAAGCATGCTGTTGAGACTTGATGAATAAACCTACCAGAGAATAAGTGTTGAAAAACAATCACGGTGGATGGGTAGAGTGTAGAACGGGCACGACACAAGCATTAAATCAAAGTTATCGAAACTAGTATTCTTTAGTGGTTGTTTGTGTCTCTAATTGATGTAGATCTTTGGACTTCTGCTTCGGGCCGCTTCTTCACTTAGAGGTTTCCGGTCCGTGAAATGCCTAATGCAATGCATACATACATGCATCTGAACGATTCCGATTTAGTTTTCGAATGTTTATTTGTGTTATTGATTCGACCAACGGTAACAATTACTTCGTATATGTAAGTAGGCACGTTAGAAGTAGAAATATGCATGGCATATTGGACTACGTGGGCAACATGGTTGCTCGGCGACCCCTGAAACATGCAACCTAAAGTCGTCTATGTACACAGAGACTAGGCTATTTTCGGAAGTGCACCAATGAAACGCTAGGTATTTTGGGGCAATATCGATGCGGGATGTGCTTAAAAAAGGAGCATGGGGAAGCAGTCCGAAGATCATTCTGAAGATTGTGATATATTGGTTGTCCGGGGAGTTTCTTTTGCTTTTGAGTGTATGTTGATTATGGCTGGAATGTCTTGGTTGGTCATACGGGGGAGTTTGGCTTTTGGACGGTGAAAAGGAAGGAGATGGTTTGTGTATTTATATGGAATGTATGCGCGTTGTTGAGAAGTTTCTTCTTTTTCTCTGCTTTTTTTTCTGTACCGCGTATATTACACCGTTGAATCAATTGATCATTGTGAAGTTATACAAACAACGCGTACTATATCACTCTCGCATATAGTACTTGTCTAGTACTCGCACTTACTTTCATGCTCGTACATCTCATTTGCATCCATTCTACATCCCTACAACCTCAAACTCAACTTCAAAAATGCACTTCTCAGAAGTAACTCTTCCTTTCGCGGCCTTGGTTTCCTACGCTGCTGCTACGACTACTACAGTAGTGGCTACAGGTGGTTTCTCTGGTGCTTGTGAGGCACAGAATGTTCTCGAAGCATGTGTGAGTTCGACAACGGCGATTGCCCAGGCGTGTCAATCTACCGACTATCTTTGTTTGTGCACGAGTTGGAATTCAGTCTTGACGTATGTTTTTCCTTCTTCCACTCTATCTTCTGAGCTCTCTTATCTGTCCTTTGAATTATAATCGATCCGGACCCTGACTAATTAATGTATCTATCTAATAGTTGCTATAATGTATGTCCCAACGACACAGGCTACACAGGGGCTCTCGCCAATAAACAAGCCTATTGTAATGATGCCGTGGCCTACGCATCAACTACTACATCCTCTGCAATCTCAAAAGATTGGTCTACGACTTCCACTGCAAGTGATGCGACAGCGACGGCAACGGGACCTGGAAGTGGAAGTGGAACAACTACTGCGAAGGCGCAGACGACTGGAGGAAGCTCATCAAGTAACACGGCGAGCTCAGCAGAGTCGACGAGTAGCAATCAGAGTAGTGGGGGTGGGGAGAGGGTTGTGGGAGTTAACGGAATGATGGGGGTTCTTGGGGCTATGGCTGCTGTGGGTGCTGCGTTTTTTTAGGAGAGGTTTGGGAGTGACAAGGGAAAGAGGCGAAAGGGGTTGTGTGCTTAATGGGGTATGAATGGGCGAGTATGTTTAATACATTTAATGTGAGGGATGTTGGATATGAGTTAAGGTTGGAAATGAGACATGCTATAATTGATTGATTAATCTCTATTGAATAATGAGCGGATGGAATGAATGATGAAGATTTGTTAGATCAAGTGGTATACAGTAGTATTATTAATTAGTTTAATCGTTTTCATGAACTTGGAGCATGGGTCTTACCATTTTGCACTTCGATCACAGAGCGAGTTCCCAGGGATGTTAGGACAATTCTTCATGTTCTGTTGGGTTGTCAAAGCAAGGACTATGCTACCTGGTCATTATATGTGCACGGTGGAATAAATGAAGTAGTATAGATAAGTATTTCTTTCTACTGTATGTACAAAAACTCAATCGGTTCTCAAAAATATTCACAGGGAAATAAACAACGATGAAAACAGCAACAGCAACATCAATCACCCTTCAATCATCGCTCAAAAGTCTATCCATCACTCTTCAGCCGACACCCTCCAAATACTCCTTACTTCCAACACTTATAATTTCCATCTGGAAAAATTTATCCACTGCAGTATCCGGCCTTAGTGGGCTCGTCGCCTTTGTTGTTTCCAATAAACATCTGGCATGCATGGGCAGTATCATAACAGACATTCTTTAACGTGGCCGTGTCTCCGTAGTTAGAGTTGATACCAGCAAGTATACCGCCGTTGACAGCAGTCGTGCCTTCAATGTAGACATTGCGCTTACATTGGGATGAGCACTAATGAGAATGTCAGTCATGCAATTGTAAAAGAAGCGAGAGAATATAAATAAATGGGAAGAAAAATATCATAAGTGGAAAGGCAAAACTCACGTTTCCGCAACTTCGGTACAACTTTCCATAATCCTCAACATAGAAGTTGATGATGTTGACAGTACCACATCCGTTATGTTGAACGACTTTATCGGAGGCATGGTATGCTCCGCCTCCTATAATCCATGATTGATCACCAGCCTTGTCCTTCTTGATGGAAATCGCATCCTCGCACACGTCCTCGAACCAGACGTATTTGAGAGTGCAAGCTCCAGCACAGTGAACGCCTTCAGCTTGGTTTTTGCCGATGATGACGTTTTGGAGAGTTGCTCCGGGTTGGAGGAGAAAGACGGCGTCAGAGTCGCCTGATGAGGAGTGTCAGTCTCATTTTTGGGGAATTTGAATGTGTTAGAGTAGTTGTATTGCTTACCTCCCTCAGTTTGTCCGCCGCAAGCACCGGATCCACGATCATATCTTGCCCAGCCACCGTCGAAGGTGGTTCCAGCAGCAATTTCGATGACTTTACTGTTAGTCTTGGTCGAGGTTGCTTTGGGAACTCCTCCGGTGTAACCTAGACAGGCGAGAGTGGAGGGGAGGATAGCCATGAGGCTCACAAGCTTGAGTGTGGCGACCATATTGAATGATTGGAGTCAATGCTGTGTGTAGATGAAACCGAGTTTTTGATGCTTGCCAGAGGATGAAGATGATGGTCATTCAGTATGGCATCATGGCTCTTATATAGTCACAAATCTGCGGAGTATTCGGAGCTCCTGCACCTCACTCGAGGAGAAATATCTTCGCGCCGATGACTTCGTAGAGATCCATAAAACACATCGGAGAGTGACTGCTCTTCTTGGAACGAAATTCCAAACTTTTCATTGGCATGTTCTAGGGAGGCTGCAGCTTAATTCGTGCTATCTTTCAAAGGTGGAGGGAGGTGAAGAAACAATTTGTGAATACGAACGGAAGAACTCTTCATGCTCCATAATCAAGCTGGCCAAATTTATACCACGCGATCAGCTGGAGTGCTATCTCAGCAAGATAATGTTGATAGCTAAGAGAATGATCACAGCCGGACATCCCTTGGGGGCTTACTGTGCTAGCATCATGTACATGCAGTATCGGGACGTATACTACTGAGTACCGACTTGAAAGCGAAAGCAATTGGAGCGATTATCTTGGTCCTGCAATCTTTGCTCGGGCATTACCCCGTGGTTTCTCCAGAGCTGTGCTACATCGTCATGTGCATATGGAACGTAGTGATTGGAAGCTTGGCGGCTACAGAAGCTTCATTATTTTTCCGACGTCGGCTTGGCGCTTACACCGTTGCATGGCAGTGGATCCATCCATTCAGATGAAACCATTATTGGGGGTATCGTGAAACTGGGAAGACATGACTCGCTAGCGACAGGTGTGGTTAAAGAAACTTCGCAAATTAACCGCCAAGCAGCCGCCAAGCGCCAAGGAAGTTGGTCCCGAAAAGCTCATGAACCTGGTGGACGGATTGTATTTCTGCGTTGGGATTACCTTTATATTGTTGCATTCTCCTCACCAATGTCGGGACGAGAAACCGTCCGAAGATTAGACGCGACTTTATCTATGGTAAGTGGGAACTGATGGCAAGAACATGAACAAAGACTCCTGATTGTATAGAGGTAGGACTTTTTGTTCCACTTCTTCTATAGATTTTGTCAGCCGATGTTTCGCCTAGGTCCTCTAGATCTGGCGATGTAGGATGGGATATTAGACGCACGGGATGACCATATTCAAACACCTGGGTATGGGTATGATTATGTTAAAACGAACATCTAGCTATCTAGCTATGGGTATCGACTGTGGGCTCCTTCATCCTTCCTTTTCTTGTTGTAAATGATCACAATCTGGTAGAGATATCGTATCCGGGACCTCCGTTTGATTGAATTGATTGATAAAAACTTTGTAATTACCAACCCAACTCTGCCAACTCAGAAGTCCTCGAGACTTCACTTCTCGAACACGGCAACTCTACCTTCTCATACTCTTTTACGAAAAGTCCAGATTCTCTCAGGATGTCTTCCCACAGTACAAAATACATCCAGCTATCCTCAAATTGAGGTTCCGCCAAATGATCCGCATACACAACCCGTCCCATGTTCTTGCCATGTCCAATCATACCGACTCCGTCGGCCTCCTTTCCAGTGTCTTCCAACCCGCTCGATCCCCAGGTCCACGCTTCTTGTCTGCGACCGTTATCAGTAACGATCTTCTTGACTCTGCATTTTGCGCAGATAGTCAGATCAATATCGTTTCTTCGAGACTGATAAGGTTCACCGCCGTAGCTGAGGGCCTTTATTTGCGGGATAAAGCTGTCAGGATCACCGATGAAAGAATAACCCTCGCGACGCTTCTTGACACCCTGAACAAGAGCTCTGGCAAGAAGGTCGGTGATATATTCATGAGGCAGGAGCTTGGTCGACGCGGGGCTCTCGACATGGTCCCAGAATTCCTTCTCCATTGCACACTGATCCCAACTTGCAGGTGGCAGAACTCTGTAGCACCCGTCGCACCATTGTGCGCCGCCGCTCCAGAAGAAGCTCTCGTTCCACAACAAGTCCGCGAGAGTCGGGTACCATTCCACTTCACTATCATCAAGTGGCAGATAGTCAAAGCAGCGCTTGTCCATATCCAATATGTAGTTTCCGCACTTTGATACTTGCAGGCTTAGAGGTAAGGACAGCCGAGCAGCATAGCAGGTATCGGGAGTTAAAGGGTGACAACTACCATGGATGTATTTGTCGACGTCGGAATACTCCCTGAATACTCTTCGGAAGTGGGAACCCGTTAGCGAGAAGCAAACTTTGGAAACGAGATCAAGCTCGCTCATGATCTGCAAGATGATATCGACTGGGCAATTTTTAAAGGTACCGATGACATCGCTACTTTGAGTTAGCCAACTTTGCACATAGCCGAGGGAATTTAGGGGAGAATAAGTAGCAGGTGCAAGGCATAGAGAGGTGACTTACGCGCCGTCGTCCACAAGTGGTGATACAACTGTATCCTCCACATCCACATCGTCGATGTCTTCTTGTTGCTGCAGCTGAAGCTTTTGCAAGCGTTGCGCGACAGAAGTTGGAGAAGACATGGCTATGAGTATGTGGCTAGATATACCTAGAATATCTGTTAATAGGTGTGACTTAACTGTTATAAGATAAAGCTGCGCTGTGTTTTGATCATCTCTTTGGTTTAATACATTTTGAATGAATAAGTGGCTTCGATGCCAATGACTACTGGTGATGACGACATCAAGAGATTCTCAAGGAGCTTGGTGGTGAATAGTTTCGGATTGAGACGGAAACTTACGGAAATGAATATAAGTAAGTATATTACTGTTAAATAACTCGGACGGATATGTTCGAGTGTCGAATTATTAGGTAGTAGTAGTCGCTCGGTATTGAATAGAAACAAATGTGAATCTTTAAAAGTGAAAGTTAGATGTGAATAATATCTTTGAGTGACAAGCTAGTAAACGGTAGGTGTGTGATGTTTGATAGATTAATAAGATGTAAGTCTGTTCTTTTTATGTTGCCAGCTATCTGTAGAGTGAGAAATATGTAGTATGAATCCGAATTCCGAAAGGTACGGGAGCTGTCTACAATTTATATTCAAATGATAAGTAGTGTATAAAGTTGGTGACTTGTTGAAATCCATTAAGGATTGGACTAAAATGGGCTTAGTCGACAGTATGAACAGGAAGATATTCGTCATAATAGACTATTTCACTGTAAGTGTCAAGCTATGAATGTCAAGCTTCTAATTTAATGTGACTACAAAGTCCTAGTATCAAGATCTACGTTTTCTTCTCTCGGTAGCGCTTGCCCTAAGAGTTAGACCAAGAGGTACTACCAGATAGATTGTTGCTTTGGAAGGTGTAAGTATCTAGTAACAGTTTCTAACAAATCTTAGAGGAATCTTGAGCAGCTAGCCTGAGCTATCGCTGAAGAAGCTTCCTGATCTTAGCCTTCCTCGCTAATTTTAGATGTGAGTTTCTTCTCAAGATGCTTCCGAAATAAAGGTTAAGAAAGTAAATTTCTGACATGAATTGAAGCCAAAGGACGAAGCTTGAAGGCCCAGCTAATATTGACTAGTCCCGAAAGTTTCTCTGCAGTAAAAATGGCATGCTTTTATCTGATTTACTACACATTTGCACTACACTTAAGTTTTCGATTTGATGGCACTCAAAAAGAAAATCAAATCATCCTAGCCTCACGTCATGCAGCTTACCTGATCACTCCTCGAAGAGCCCTCCAACTCTCACTCTCACTCGTACGATTTTCTCAGACCTTGCGTTAATAGGTTTGAGATGGTTCCTCTTACAAACGCTCGTAATCGATATGAGCCTCATGTAATGAAGGCACAAACTAGTCAAGAATGAATAGCCTTGTCAAATTACCCACATATCGCGGCAATCTGCATTGGCAGCCTTCAAGGCTCTCTAAGTTTCGTACGCGCTATCAGATATACTTTCTTCAGTGAGTATTCAAAGCAGCCAAGTTATGGCCGATAAGTCATGAAGCACGGGTTACACAGCATACCACACCAATACACAAGGCTATATTCGTATGTTGAGCCTCATTTACAATCAATGTTTAGGGAATAGTGAAAAGACAATGAGCAAGACTGTACTGCTAAAAATTAGGGGCCAGCGAATTGAAAATCAGCAGTGTGTTTGCGTCATCTCCAGACCGCTTTAAACTTCTATTGAAATGAAAACTTGACAACGGTCATTTTTGAAGTTCTGAGTTTCAGTTTAGTGATATGTCAGAGATGTAAATTGGTCGATCGACTTTAGATAAAATGTCGGCGTATCACAGGTCGATGTTTGGCCTTTCCTACTACTTCTAGCTTGGCTGTTCTTTCCATATATACTACTTTTAGTTTGGTCGTCCTTTCCATTGATAGATACTTATTTGTATGGGAACTTAACCCCCGCCCTTCACAATATGGCATGCATGGATCAAAACGTCTTTAATTTGAGCGTTGCCGTGATTTTATGAAGATACAATAGCCTCATTATGACCCATTGATAAGCCTCGCAACACTCCCCAAGAGAGGCAATCCTGTTTTCAATGCTCACTCTAGGGATAATGGCAAGATTTTCTCGCAATAAAATCGTAGCGTTTGAAATTGAGTTGAACCCGGCAGTGGTTGGTGCAAGTATTTCAAGTTATTAACCGTTTCGATTTGACTCTAGCGGGGCCCACAAACCCACCAGGCAATTGCGTGATTCATTAAAGCCATTACTAGTGCGAAGAACGTAGGCTAGACTGAGCTAATCAATCTAGTTGATTACTGCTTCGGTGAAGTGTATCGTGGCCTTTGGGAAGCCACGATTCGAATGAAGATTTTGAAGGAAATCGACCCTGAATGAATATTCGTTACCTCTTGTTTTTACACGTCATTTTGCCTGTTATCTTAGAAAAATAGGTTCTGTCTTGCGCTCAGACTTACTTCTACAATGTAGAGGCACTATGCAAGTCTTGATAGCTACTGGCTACTTAGGTAGAGATACTAGTAATTCCACAGTAATAGAAAAGCAGCACCTCATGAACCAGAACCTTTGTACATTTGTATAACCAAGTTTAGCAGGACCAAACTAAAGTACAAACTTCCATGGTACTGACTTCGTGCAGATATTACTGGGTCTAGACCAGAAATCTGAACACTCTTATATCCCTGTACCCCAGTACAGATACGCAACAGAAAATAATAAAGCAGGATTTTACTTTAAACTAGTCTTCACACCCTGGTAAAGATATGCAACAAAACATGGGGGTATCAAATCCTCTTTATCCGGTTCGACAAAAACTTTCTTGATTTTGGGATCATGGCCAATCAAACTTCAATAGACCGATTGCGTTATGGCCCTTTGAGCATGATCGACACTTACCAGCCTCCCATTTTCGACAAAAGTATGTGTGTCTACCTCTAATTCGGAGGAGACTGACTACACTCAGCGCAAAATTCGAGTATTTCGTCCGCCTGCCTAGATGGGTATGCTTTATCAGAACCAAAAGTTTGTCCTTCGAAAAAAAGGGTGAGCCGTGAAAGATTTTGCAAAAAATAGGACTGTCATTTAATACTCGGTAATGAACATGCGGACCAAGCTATTCTACCAGATCCAATAGAAACAAATTGCTGCAAAATATCAAGAAGGATATGGCATGGTGTACCTATCTTCAGAGGGTTGACGTTGCGATATTTCTCCGAATGTCGGCAGTTCGGCGGCAGTTTACATGTGAGTTATGCATGATTAATAATCAGTCGATCGTTATCAACATGTCAACGTCCAACGTCGGTTACATGAAGGAAAATCTTATATCACATCCAAACATCTGAATCCCAGCTTCGAAGAAGCAATATTTTCGTTACAATACTCGTTCATAACAATCTTGACCCAATGGCAGCCCCTAACGAGACCTACACTCTGGCATTTCCTCCAAAATCCAAGCCCCAGATTTCAACCGGCATCCCATTTCCTGAAGCATGTGCCCATCACATTAAAGAAACATTCCATGCCTCAAAGGTGTACATAATTGTATCGAACTCTATTAGTAAGACTTCAAATTTTAGCTCTCTTCAAGAACGTCTTGGTGATCTGGTCGTGGGTGTGAGGTATGGAATCAAACCACACACGCCATGGGATGATGTCTTGGAAATCTTACAAGACGTGCGGGAGAAACAAGCAGATATCATTGTTACGCTTGGAGCTGGATCACTTACTGACGGAGCAAAACTCATCTCATTCGTATGTTAAAATCGTTCATATAATCGGGATAATTTCCAGCTTAATATTAGTATCCAAAATTCTGGGTAGCCTTAGACCTCTAGCTTGCAGGTTCATACGTACTAGACCTACTATCCCATACTATTATACCCCCTAATGTTGGTAAAAATCCTTGCGGGATTTTCTAACACGGAACTAGGCATTAGCAAACAATGTATCCACTCCCGATGAACTCTACTCTCTCTCGGCCGAGGCCAAACCCTCAGATCTAAAGCCATGTCAAGTCCCTATAATCAACATTCCAACATCCCTTTCTGGCGGGGAGTACTCGTCAATTGCTGGCGCGACCATTACTTCGACGCATCAGAAGGTGGGCTTTAATCACCCATCGATGGGCGCATCTCTTATCATTCTATCTCCTTCCCTGTGTATTTCTACTCCTCAACATGTTTGGCTTAGTACTGGTCTTCGAGCCGTAGATCATTGTGTCGAAGGGCTATGCTCGCTCGATGAAAAGGTTTGCGCCGGAAGCGACGAGGAGTTTTCGAACGGATTGAGATTGCTTGTACCAAATTTGTTGATCACTAAGGAAGATCCAAAAAATGAGGACGCGAGATTAAAGGAAATGTGGGGGGTGGTGGAAGCAATGAAGGGGATTAGCAGAGGCATCCCAATGGGCGGGAGCCACGGAATTGGGCATCAGTTAGGTCCGCTTGGTGTTGGCCATGGCGAGACGAGCTGTATCATGTTACCGCATGTATTGAAATATAATGCAAAGCATGGCAGCAACGACGAGAAAGTTACTGAAGGACAAAGAAAGGTACTCGACGTATTGTGGGAGGAAGCTAACGTCAAAGATGTACTCGAGAGAAGTGGATTGGAGAGAGGAACTTCCGATGCAGGTGATGTGGTGGGTGCTATCGTGCGCGAACTTGGCATGCCGAGGACATTGAAGGATGTGGGTGTAAAGAGAGAGCAGTTGGATGCACTGGCGGATAATTGTTTGAAAGATAGCTGGTTGCCAACAAATGCTGTACCTTTGACTAATAAAGAGCAAGTGCTCGAAGTGCTGGAAATGGCTGCTGGTTCATAGTATGCTCATTGTGAGGGACCATTTCATTAGCGACAACTTTTAGTTAAACTCATGATTCAAGATATTTATTGATGTTGTTCTTAGCGACTTTAAAATTTTGTTGCGCATCTTTTCTGCAGCATATCGCAATTGTTGTCAGTTCTTGTCCATCGATTACCTTCCAGCATCGCGAAAGTGTTCGGGCATAATGACATGGAACAATTTGCAAGACCATTAAAATTTCCAGAAAGAAAACGCAAAAAAATATATATTGTACAGTGGTCAAGCTGTTTGTTGGGAAGGAAATTTGTTCTTACCAATTGTGTCCTCTCGTCGCGCTACCACCATATTTTGTATTTGTCCTGGTTCCCTGGTACAAGCCAGGTAGTGGGTCCCATTGTTGGTTTTGATGTTGGTTTTGTTCCTGCAGAGCAGATTAAATTCAATTGCTTATAGTCATACTCCAAAGAGGTCGGACTTGTCGATCCATAAAATCCCAACCCTGAGAGATCATTAGCATGAAAATCTTAGAAGTGGGAGTCAAGGCATATAACAGCTTGACCACCGAATATGTTTGACTTTGTTGTTCTAGGATCAAGATATCTTCAGTTATGTGGTACCGTTGCCGAGAGAGGAGTGAATCATGATGAGTTGATGAAGTGCGCGTAACACGTGATGGCAATCGGAATGAATTGGTTGGACATTCCTGGAAACCTTACATCAGCGCCTGTGCGTTTGCGATGTAATGAAAATGTGTGTACTGTACTTTTATGATGATTCCTTTCTATGTCATCAAGAATTCCAATCAGGATCTCTATATATGTGGATGCGTTGCCGTACATTGAATAGTATCGTTTCCGATGCAGCCGTGTCATTCTGGATCCTGCTAGTCAGCCTTAGTTATTTAAGATCCTGGATTTATTGATTCTTGTCGATTCTACTAAATAATGTCTTAACATCTAAAAGATAAGAGGCGTGTTCAAGCAATTCCTTCAGTTCGATCCAAGTCTAGATTTGTTCTCTCCAAGTATCATCACCTGTTCGACAAAACTAGGGACAAATAACTAATTTTCTCTGGAAAGCCACATGATTACTCTGCAGAGGCTTTTAAGGTTGGACTTGAATCTATTGTATCTTATATTTATCATTGAATATCAGTGCAATGGACAACATCACTCAGATTGACAATGAGTCTACATCACAAAATCCAGATTTAAATGTGGAAAAGTCTGTCCTGGAAGAGAGCTTTACAGGTAAAAGCAGTCTTTCGACGGGCCAACCTAATGATGACACTCCATTATTAGCTTTAAATACAGCTCATCAGACTCTTGGGCCTTCTTTACCTGGATTAGAAATCCCCATTCGCACAGTTCAACGACAGCTTGTCCAATCTTGCCCCAAGTCCCCGCGCAGCAATATAAAGTATCTAGACTTACATACACATGTTAACTACACACATAATCCAAGTCAGTCGCCTCAAGAACTTAGTTTCTTCCCATTGGAATATCCTCCATATCCAACGAATGACGTCAACTTCGATGAATGGACTGACTATGCTACCTATTGTGGCGCGTCACCAGAACCGGAGCTTCTCAATCTTCTGTCGAACGAAGAGAATACAAGTCTTCACAAAAAGTACTTTACACCTCGATCTGTAGATGATGTTAACAGCGAAAATACATCCTCTTGTACCAAAAAAGTAACGATGCGGTCTAGAATACACAACTTCGAGGTAACAACTGCTCAGCCCACAAAGTCAACTTCCATGATTGAGTAATCGTGATTGCAACGACACACACTCATGGAAAGTCTTGCGCCATTGTAAGCAACTGGAAAGCCTCGGACCAGAGGTCCAAAGAACAGTTATCATATATCGGAATGATTATCCATATTGCTTTCCCAAAATAGTCCATTCACTATATCTCTTAGCTGAATTTTTGCTTTCAAATTTTCTCGGGGAAGCTGAACGAAAGCGCAAAGTGTCTCCATAAACGGTTCACACCAATGGACATTTTTGCCCAAGATTTCCCCTTCGATGACCAATGGTTTGAACGACAGCGAGTAAAAGCGTGGCCTTAAATGTTTCCTTCAATGTCGAATGACAGAGTTCACGGGGTGCGCATCTGGTAATTACCTTAAATAGTAGCTTATGGGAGAATTAATCTACTGAATTTCAATCCCGGTAGGCTAAAATATGAATGTGTGGCAGCGAGCTCAGTCTTATCTATTTTCCAGAAGGCTACCGAGGTATACTTCACTCTTGTGATTGGTGACATTACGAATATTCACTCCAAAGGCTATCATTTCTTCCACGTTTGAATTTTAAGGAGCTCTGATCTTACTTACAGATTTACCTATTCTACACCGATCTCCCACAATATACTCTCAGCCGCAAGAGGTTTTAACCTGCCCACAAAAATAACATGTTTCTCAAAGCAATTGACGTGCCCACCAAGTTCCAATATCCTGCGTATTACATTTACAACTCGCACCAGCTTGCACAACTCATCATAAATCATACGTTGCAAAATTTCGTTTGAGATATGTGTAGTATATCTTACTACTTTCCAAGTCTTTGCTAATGAGAATTTTTTTTGCAGAACCCACCAAAGCATTAACTTACAATCACAGTCTCTTATTGCTGGTATCAACTTGGTTGATAAGTGTAAAGTAATTTGGTCTATTATGGTTGTATTCGTTCTCGATCATTATTATCTATGGGAAGCTAGTACTTAATATAGGGAAGAGCTAGCGCGACGCTAGCTAATACAGTGCGCTCTTTGATCACATGATCGATGTCCCGACACTTATCCTCTATTTCAACCGATGGTGAATGTTGAACGAAGACAATGAAAAATCTACGAACAGAAGCAAACAAATGGCGACAACAAAAGATTGAGATGTCATCTATGTTAGTTTAGTTTTATGGCAGAGGTCACTCACAAGGATATTGATGGCGTGTCTAGGCTGTGTCTAGGCTTTACCTCGAAGCGAGAATACATTTTTGTGAAAGGGGCGGCAGAACTTCGGGAACTACCATCAACAATATCAATCTGCTGTGGAAACCCTAAAAGTCAACAAAGTATGCTGAGGAAGACTATCATTGCGGTAAGTATACGATTTATTTGATGTTATCATCATACCACAGGTGTTCCAATTTCGGTGAGTCTCAAAGCCAAATTCTGACACTGGAGCTGCAGATACTATATAGAATGGCAGATGTATGTTTATCATTAAGGTAGAGTGCTCAACTTATTTTGTCAGGAATTGAAGTAAACTGATACTTAGAATTTCATTATAGAAAGCGCAGTATTTTCGAAAACAGAGACTAGGAACGATATAACGCACTCCAGAGATACTGGCAAATAGCTACGAAAGAGGTGCGACAATGAAGTATCTGCATACAGATCAGGAAGACGAGATCAATTTGAAAGCATCGATAATGGTACATTTTGCGGAGAGAAATAAATCTCCTGGAAAGCAATGAAAATCGAAGCATATCTCTGGACTCGAAGGGCATGGAGAGTCGTGGCCGTCGACAAGCCCAGAACCCAAAAGAGACTGCTCAACCACTTTGGCATGTAGAAGAAGGCACCAAATTCGACTCACAAATATTATCTTGCGGGAATTCACAGATTCTAGGAATAATTTCGCATATGCTTGGTCGTACATCATCTTTAAGCTAATTCCGCAACACATGCACCATCGAAACTGAGGACAGAAGTTGATGGATGAGAGGAGGGATGTACGTGAGAAAGATCCAGATTTCAGGAATGGTCTCGTATCTTCTTCAGATAATTGGATCACTAAAAATGTATAAGAAAGCTATGATTCATACTCGATTTACGTGAGTCTGCGGATAATGGAGTAAGAAGAATGTATACTCTCGCAGAAATATTCGTGACATGCAACATACATCCCTGTCAGTATCACCTCTCTTTTTCACTTTTGTTTCCGGCGTGGAAACTTCAAGGTAGATTCTAGGACAATTATTAACGTACTTTTTGATTTGAGTAAGGTTCTTGATGCGTCAGAAGTGTCTTTAGGTAATAAGAAGACGAATGGAGGGTCTTCTAGTATATAAAGATGACCACTTGAAAGTAGATAGATTGAATATTATGTTTTTCGTATTAACATAGTAGATGGTTATGGAATTCATTGAAAATAAAGCTAAGAGTAATTTTGAAGTGATTTTGATTTGTTTCGTTTGGTTATCTCTACCGCTATTTTTGCACGCGAGTACATTATTTATCTTGGTATTCCAATCGCAAAGCCTCTCTCTGACTCTCATTCGTACATCATCCCTCACGAACTACGGTAACATTAATTCAGCTGCCAGTAGCTACCATACATCGAGCAATATGTCTACCATAGATGATGAATTAATGTCTCTCGAAGAGCTTGAGAGGTTGATGGATGAGCAAGAAATGAACAATACCATGGCAACACCAGCTTCAGCTTCAACAACCATTGCTCTCAGTACCGTTAACACCATCGCTACGGCTACCGCATCGGAGAATAATTCAGAAGCTAGCAACGAGAGAACCTCTGGCACCACCTTGCTCAAAGAGCCATATAAACATCAACAAACACCATCTCTCCCAGCAAACACTTCCGGCGCAAAGATGTCGAAGAGATCCGGTACTCGAGTCGAAGAGCGCAAGGCTAAATCAGCTCAGAAACTACCAAAAATCCCGGTTTACATCACAGGAAACCGAGAAGCTCACCAAAGCTACTCCATGGAGAGAGTCCCATGGACTGATCAGCGCGATAAAGAACACAACGCCGCCTACTTTGACGATGCCACTCTTGCTAAGCAAGCCGTACCTCTCTCCTTCGACGAGTCTGAAGGCTCTGGTGCTATTACTCCTCCGGCTGTTAGCATGGCAAATGCTTTAAACTCCCTTCCTACCAGGCCGCTTACACCGAATTCTAGTTCTGAGTAACCAAATGCCAAGCTTTTTGCTCCTGCTACTCTCGGTAGAGGTAATTTCACCAGTTCGAGCCCTTCTTCAGCACAACTAGGTAAGTCTAACTCGGCTACTACCGGAGTTCCAGGAGGCCCTCGTGAGGTCATCGCGATTAGCGTCCCAACTACCGGGGCTTTGTCCTCTGGATTGAAGGATTTGAATGCGGCTAAAGAGTCTAGCGCTGGTGATATGATAATCTCAATCAATAGACCATTTGGGGAGAATCAGGTAGAGGTTTCTGGGCCAATTGGATCTAATATTCGTGGGTTTGTTAAGAGAACTTGCCCTCGGCTAAGTGAGAAGCAGATTAAGGCTGTATTTAAGTGAATGGAAGGAAAAAAGGACCATTAGATGTAAATTAGACAGATAAGAAAGCGTTAAATGACTACTGCTTATCAAAATTCAATAAACTGCCAATAAACCTAATTTCCCGTCGCAGATTGTTCTTATTGACGTGAGACAATATATTGTTCTAATTATTGCAGATCAGGTAATTTAATTACAGGCATTGATAGTCTTGATAAGTGATGGACAATTGATCGTTTTGATTGTTGCTGGCCAGGTCGTACAATTATATCTTTCGAACTTTCGAATTAAAATAAGACAATATGAAGTCTTGATTGTGGAATATCAGGCGATACAATAACATTCATTGATACTCTAGATCAGCATGGGACAATATAACACTCAGAATATTCTAAACCAGGTCATGCAATTTTATTTTATTGAAGATTTCATTTCATTTGAGAAAATGCACTTAAGTTGACTAGGGATATCAAACGAGAGTCGTCAAAATTTTGTAAAAGAGCAGAGCAATCGAGGGCTCGACTGATGCTTGAAATTTCCAAGAATCAGAATTATTACACGTGTGATGACATTAAAGGGACTCAAAAGTACGGCAGACTTACTCCCGAAGATAACTCTATGGTTTGATAAAAGGAAAACAAAATTTAGTTTATCCAATTTGTAATATCAGATGGGAACTTAGAGGTATGTATAAATTTGTTCGGTATAGCTAAGCAACAGTAGCTGCACCTTCGGAGGGTATGTGCTGAAGCTCTGAGCATCAACAGCCAGATACCTTTACTAGCCTATTCCATAGACAAGACGATAGCTACTAAATCTAGAAGTCTAGGCCGAAGTTTTGAAATACCAAAAGTTTACCTTTTTGAATATTATATAAGTCGAAGTACTTGGTCCTACCACATTCTGCGGCTATAACTATGGCATCTCCAGATAGCTAAAGTTCAAAGTTACCAAGTCAACTTCAAGCATTGAAAGTATAGTTGTTCAATTTTAACTACCCTATCCGTTGCCCCAATTCAATTTGATTGTTGAAGGCACTATCGTTCAATATCAGACACAAATTCCCCAAATAAACTTGGAAGATAAAAACAACGACCACCTGATAGTAGCTCCCAAACCCCCCAACTCCAACTGGATATCCGAAGTACTACCCTACCGTCTGATATCAAAGCCAACAAACTTCCAAATCAAACTTGGATATTAAAGATCCTACCGCTCAACATCAGCGATCAACCCTTCAGCTCAACGGGAGTATTGAATGAGTCATCACCCGAAGGTTTAAACTTCAAAGGTTGTTCATGATGATCAAATATTAGATTTCCCACATCTGCAAAGAAATCCAATATCAAAACGCAAATGAATACCAAATTTTACTTATCTGCGTATTGTCCGCCTCCATTGACTTATTATATTCTTCGATTCTTGTATTTGACACATGTGATAAGGTCAGTATATGGCACTTTATCCACACTGTCCATTCTATTGTCACTTGAACGTTAAAATATGGTTACTGATCTGCCTCTGTCGTGTGTCCAATTTTTGTGCATCGTGCAAAAGAAGAGGTGGATCAAAGATTTAACGACAAACACCACGAGGGCAACAAAGTCGCTTCACAGAAACATCGATATGAAAAATTTATGAGTACACCCAAATATGGATATTTCTCAATGAAGGGTACATGGTACAATATATGGTATCTTGATAAAACTACACTCTTCTTTTGGGTACCTAGCATAGCCTATGCGGCTCTTATAAAACATAACGGCCCATTCGTATAATCCCAATTTCACCCAATCTACTCTATTTATCTTTAAATTCCTGTGAGAAGATCTTCTGCCAGAGATCCAACCACTTTTGTTGTTGTGCTGTGAGGGCCTTTCCAGGCGTTTTGAAAGATTTGGTAAGTATATCACGAAGTCGAGCTCGCATTGTTTTAATAGCAAGCATAGTTTTCCAATCCGACACAGCAAACCGAGCCCTATTACCATCTAATATGAAGACACCGGCGTACATCTATATCAAGATTAGTGGGCGATTTTAACGGTATATTTAGATAGAACTTACATCGCAGCGGACATCTCCGCAGAGTAAAGCAATCGAGAATTCTTCTACGGCTGTAGTTTCATGGGCATTATAAAATCTGCTTGGGTTTAGTGGTAGAGATAAATAACATGAGGAGAGAGAACTTACTGCTTTGCCTGCATAATATGATAATACGAGAGCCATTTGAGCTCATGATGACCCTTATTTACAGATGTAGGATGAAGACTAATGGATTGATTATTGGCGCAGTTGCGGAATCCCTTACCATCCCGGACAAGAAGCTTTGGATAGAAGCTCCAACCAATGACTGAAGAGACAATGATATCATTATCACTATTTGCATTGATTCTGAAGGGTATTTCGAAAAATTGTCGACGGCGGCTCGAGTAACGTGTTCTGCATTAATTAGACCATGTTGAGGAAACAAACACAGTTAACATACCTATTCAGAGCAGTTCTCTCCGCTTCTGTAAGAGGGAGAAACCCAGAATCCACAAGACAAACCACCAATTGCCCTTTCAAGTCCTCAATATTCGATAAACTTTGCTGGCTGAGGAAGTTTTTGCGACAGAATTGATACTCGGAGCCATTTGCCATGCAAACCTTCTTCCAAGCTAGGTAGGCGTTATAAACTGTCAAAAGATCCGAATCACCTTTTCTAAAGGCAAGTCTGACAGTATCCGCCTGTTGTCGTTGTCCAAAAGGAGCAGAGAATGGCGATTTTGAAGATAGGATTGCAGCGATTGTTACTGCTGCGTCGAGACATTTAAACACGCTACCAAGGAGCATAAGTTTTCCCAAGAAAACGTCGAGTGGCAACCTCGCCAACTGGAGACCCAGCGGCGTTAAATCTTCACCTGCTGTCAAGGCTCTAACATCTACAAGTGCGTCAATGGCGCGTCTGATATTCTTGGCAGACGGAGGATCCAATGCTTCACTCAATGTCTCCTCAATACCACCTAACTTACAAATCTTGACTCGAATGGCAAGATCTTGAAGAGATAAACGGAGAAATTCTGGGGTTTGCTGATCGGCCAGGATTTCGTCGTGTCTATATTTAGTGAAAAGATGAAAGCAAAGTCCCTCTTGTACTCTTCCAGCTCTACCTCTTCTTTGTTTGGCATTTGCCTTGCTAATGAAGGTTTCCAATAGACGAGAGAGCTGTCTTCTTTCATCGAATCTCATCTCGCGATGCTTTCCTGTATCAATTACACAAGTGACATCTGGAATAGTGATACCAGTTTCAGCAATGTTGGTGGCCAAAACGATTTTTCTGATTCCAGGTGGCGGCACAAGGAAGGCAGCTTCTTGATCCTCACTTGCGATGGTGGAATGTAACGGGTATATATACCAGTCTGACGAGAATGCCGGGTGTCCACAAAGCATATCATTTAAGGTTCGAATCTCAGCAATACCTGGAAGAAATACAAGGATAGCCTTTAAATAATTAGCATGATTAAAAGTGATACTCAAAATTCTGAGGCTAGATGTGATCTTTAGTGCAATACCAGAATATCTGGTTCACATCAAGGGATGCAGATCGGAGCATTGGTTTGGACGGAACTTACTTTACTATACGGCGCCAACCGGTCATCAGCAGCGATCTTTGCGATTAATTGAGTTACCAGATCAAATTCTATCCGATACTCATCGAATTGTGCAATAGTGTTTCTAGTTTTGTTGCTATATCCTCGTAAAGCCTTCGTACTTTCACTCTTCGTTGTCTCGCTAGAGACGTCATCTGCGAGCTCGACATCGTCATCAAGGTCAGTATACTTTTCTTGCAGACCATTATCCAGAGAAAATCCTGTAAGCTCAACAGCGTCTTCTAGATATTTGACCTGAACGGGGAATGTGCGACCTGGAACGTTCAAGACGGGAGCGCCATCTAGATATTTGGAAAAGCGATCGGCATCGACTGTTGCAGACATTAGAACAACTTTCAGATCCGGTCTCCGCACCAATAGTTTTCGAAGGACGATAAGTAAGAAATCACTGTCTATTGTGCGCTCATGAACCTCATCAAGGACAATGTGCGTAATATCTCTAAGGTCATTTGACCCCTCGAGCATTCGCATCACAATTCCGGTAGTAGCATAGATAAGTCGAGTCTCTTTTGATGTATTGGATTCGAGCCTGATGGCATAGCCTACCAGTGAGCGAGGAGTGCCAAGATCGCTCTTGCGTTCACCCAGCTCTTCACTCACACGGCGAGCAAGAGAGATTGCAGAAATACGTCGAGGTTCTGTACAATAAATTTTGCAAGGCTTTCCTCTGGACAATTGGTGCTCCAGAATAAATGCCGGGACTTGTGTACTCTTTCCACACCCAGTCTCACCACAAACAATAACTACTTGTGAGCGATCTATAGCACCGAGTACCTCATCTTTGAATGACCACATAGGCAGCTGCATTCGTGACTGAAGCATATGTTGATAACTAGGCGACGAAGATTTTTCAGCCCATATCCTCTGATATGCTTCGGGAGCGAATCCTGCCTTGGGACCTTTGTCCACGGAAGCTTCCTCGTTACCAGGCGTCCTGACCGCTCCTCGATTTCGGAAAGCGCCATGTATCAAAACACCATCTTCTAATTCTTGATCTCGTTTTGCGCGAACCAAATCACGGAACGTCTTGATAGCATTTCGATCTTCTTCATCTGACTTTTCCTTCTTAATCTCAGCAAATTCGGTCCAAAGATCACGCCATGCCGCTGGTAAACGGAGAGAAACTTTATCTTCTTTTGCTGACGACCCAAAAATAAGAAATAATGCAGTCGTAGCAATATACGCTTCAGATTGACGAGAGTCGGGGGTGGATACAGAGACCATAGTAAAACTTTGTAATTTCGGACTTGAGGCATATTCGACCTGTGGGAGGGGTGTAGTTGCAAGTGGATCTTGTGATTTTGACCAGGTGATTCGGAGGTTGTGACGATTAGAGTAACTGGTATCAGAAATGAGAGTATAAGCTAATCTCACTGAAGAGTCCCTATTATCCTTTGGTAAGCATGGTTCATTTCTAGTAATCTTTGTGCCCCTTACCTTGCTCGACAGGCTTCTTCAAGCACTCTAGTTGGGTTGACGCCCGACCATTTTCCAAAATCTCGAACAGTAACCTTCGTCCCATCCTTGCCATTGATCACCGTACTGCTTTTACCAGTCAACGGATCTACTTCGTTGACAGGCAAGCTGGCAAAAAGATCAGCTAGCGCGGCATCGTCGTCGCTACCAGTTTCCTCGAGCATGGCTTTGCCAATCGCAGCTGCTTCTCTGCTAATTTCGTCATCAGAATCCACTGAAATGTCAGACTCTGGTGCTTCCTTATCTGCAGCCAATTCAGAAGCGCGCAAGGTAGCTGCATCTCTTTCTAGCTTTATTCTTTGTTCGTTCCACTGTAGTTCTGCAGGATATCTGTCAAACAAGACATCATCCTCTATTTTCTTGAGCTTTCTTGCTAACCTCGCTGATTCTACATCAACGGGACTTCGATTGTTTTGTGATTTCGGAGCACCCCTTTTGCCATTTGAACGTGTATCAGTGGTAGACTTCGAGTTTTGGAGTATGAACATTTTTTCTTTAGTTTTCAGATATGCTGGGAGGAGATCTTCCGGGTCAATATCGCTGTCATAATCTACTATGGCTACTTTCTTGCTTTCTTGCTTCTTTCCATTTCGAGGGGTAATTCCTCTATTTTGAATTGACGCAAAATGCCTCGTATCTGATTCGATTCTTGGTGTGGTCGTTCCCGAGGCCATAGGGCTGTCAAGCGGTGTACCTAGAAGACAATTTATTAATTTTAGTAAACTAAAAAACACTATAGATGTACATACCATTTTGAGACTTTTGCGAAGACGCCAATCTGCGGTGTGCATTCTGGTAGTCAGGCAATTCTTCCCTCGAACATTCACGGGAAAGCCACTCCAGCGATTCTTCCATGCCCCAAATTGAATCCTTATTGCTACTGCCAATCTTATCCGAAATATCCAAAACATGCTGGAGAGCCAATAACACTTTATCTGTTACAAACCCAGCCCCGACGAGAGCTTGTTGTAAAGTCCAAAGTCGAATTGCAAGCTCCTCCTCTGATACCTGCTTTAACGAAGTTGTATCTGTTGCCGGACCGGAAAATCGCCCTTCCATTTTGATTAAATCCAAGATCTCTTCCATAAGCTCGGGGGGTAGCCATTTTCTCGTGTTAAGAGTTTCTGATTGGCCTCGTAGAACTCTGCGATCGGTTTCTAATCGGGTCTTTTGACGAAGCGCATCTCTCTTTGACTTCTGCGAATGCTTCTCGACGAGTATTTGAAGCTCAGAATTCTCGAGTTGCTTTTCGAACTCTTCGGGAGTCAAATTAGAATCCTGATTGGAAGATCCATTCCCTGCGACTTCACCAGTCTTTTCCCCCAGTTGTTGGCTCTCAGTTGTATCAATAGCGTCATCTGCTACATCCTTTTCCTTAATAGCTTCGATAGCTTCATTTTTGGGTTTCGAAGCAATCGAGGTGGTAGCAAAACCTCTGGCAGGATTTGTAGCTGGCTTCTTCTTTTTCTTGCCACCGGCCATCTTCTAGATATGTCTCGATAATTGGGTGATTAAAATTGTTGGTTCGACGTAAATGTCAAAGTACCTAAAACAATGCAGCCTCGTAACGCCAAATATTAATGCCAAACGCGGGGCCGATTTATAGTGGGGGCCAGTATTTCTTTACTGTATTCTGTTACTCTGTACGGTGGAATCGCTAGGGTCGTCATTTCTCTCCAACTTTTTTTCTCGGAGGCCGCGATAACATTAATCCAGTCAATCAGTTCACCCCTCAAGAATTGCACACAGATGCTAGGTATAAACAATTATATGAGCAGTTCGCAGAGTACACTATTGAGATACTTGAGAAGATACTTGAAAAGACCATCAGGTCATGAGAGATCTTGAAGGTATACAACATGTCTGAGGTGGAGATTAATGGTCATAATGAGGGGGTGGATTTGGACCTTACTCTTACAAAGGCTGCGCTCACTTCCTCTTCAACAAATCTACGATTGGGACAGCTGAAATTGATCGAGGAAAGACTTTCAAAGAAAGGTACGTAAATGCACAAAATGTCGAACAATACCCTTAATTTTGCTTACCGGCTAACAATGTTTTGTTTATAGAGCTCGATCCAAAACTTTTCCCCGTTCTTCTTCAACTTCTATTTTCCACATATCCATATTACCACGACAGAGATTCGCGACTTGGTGTCCAGTTGTGCATACGGCATATATTTGATTCCGATTGCGCTCTTGAGTTTCTGTCAAGTTTTTTAAATGCATTAGATGCCGAAACTAAGAAGGGAGGGCTAGCACCAAGCAATGCGTTTGTTTTGGTCGAATATTGTAGTGCGATCTTACAAGTAACCACTAATGAAGCCAGATGGAAGATCTGGGGCTTAGTCGTCGTGGCTGGTAATGCGCGGGCACTTGAACTATGCATCACATCTAAACATAGGTCTTCTGCACTCAAGACTACATGGCGCGGTTTGCGGAATGTTTTTCAAAGCGCTATATTCGAAACTGCAATCGGGGAGAGTGTCCAGAAATTGAGTTCCAAGGAGGTTCAGCCTTCCTCCAAGAACGCTGTGATGCTAGGTGCAATTTCAGGAGTATGCGCCAGGAAACCGCAAGCAAAGGTGGTTCTAGAAAGCAAGAAGTCTTTAATTTACGGTTATTATACGCGCGAGATCATAGCCTCTAGGACTCCACTGCCTTCACATATTGCCAGTGCTTTGAAAGACTTTTTCTTAGACTTTGCCACCCAGGAAGATTTCGAGCGAGAAATTGTACCATCCCTCGAGAAAGCACTACTAAGAGCTCCTGAGATTGTACTAAACGACCTTGTCACACCACTCTTCCAGTCTCTACCTAGCTCAGTAGATCTCTCAAGCGTTCTCCGATCTAAGCTTTTAAAACCTATCCTATCTAATATCAAGTCGACCAATCCCACAATTCGTCAAGGAGCACTTTCTGCATTCAGAGCAATTGTACCCAAATGTCATGATGAAACCTCTATTGCCCAAGTGTCAGAAGAAATATTGACACCATTAAAAGGGGGCAAAGTATCTGCAGCAGATCAGAGGGCCAACTACGCAGAAATGCTAGCAATATTACCCGTCTCCAAGTCGAATACTTCAGCAGCTATTGGCCTTGCGACAATCGCAGGAAAGGAAGCCAACGAAGCCGCATTGTTAGCAGAGACATTTGCTTTGTTACATTACCTGAAGAACAGAGTGCAGAACGAATCTCCCCTGGATAAATCCATCGTTAACACCTTCACAAAAGGTATATCCGATAAAAAGGTCCCGGTCAAGAGACTATGGACGATCCGCTTCGGAGAATTGCTATGGGATACCGAAGAAGCTGAGTTATCTGAATCAAAGGCTTTGGCAGAAGAGACTATCACAGCATTGGTAGATATTTGGCAAGAAGTGACGGCGAATTCCATACCCGCAGCTCAGTCTGGCCTTGTTACTGCAGCTTATGTTCTTGCTGCAATCTCACAGGCAAAATTAGGTGTTATTTCGGGTCCAAAGATTGACGCAGCACTCAAAAAGGCTCAAGTCTCGCATCAATCACTACTCATGGAGCCTAAGCCATCATTCTTACTAAACCCTCGTATTTATAGCAAACTTTCTAGCTACGATGATTTCATGTGGTTTGTTAGAGCCTTGTTTTCCTTTCCGGATCAGCTTGCTTCTTTGGACCCGGCATCCCTATCAGGTATTGGTTGGTCTCAAGCTGTCATATTTTCTATATGTTCTCCTAATGTACATCATGATGTCAGAAGACATGCTTCTCATTTACTTTCCCAGCTATACGTTCGCTTTCCTGGCCATGTATCCAAAATCATTACATCTGGTTTGTGGAGATGGTTACAATCTATTGAGCATGGAGAAAAAGACAGTGCTCCAATATCGGCAAAAACGGAAAATGAGAATCTGCACTTAGTATTGAAAGCTATCTGTTTGACACCAGCGGAAATCACACGACGGGGTGGTTCTGTGGATCAGGTGGTAGTCAAGGATCAAATGATATCGCTGTTGATTATCTGTCGACCAGAGCTGCTGCCAAGAGTAAGCTGGATCGAGCTATGCCTGAAGGCTGAGGTTGATCCTGGAAATCTTGCTAGAGAAAGTGGAGATGCTTTGTTAAAGCAAATTCTTGATATCACAAGCATTCAAGATTCTGCCGCAGTGCCACGATCCAAGGCTGTTAAAGATGCCGCATATAACGCCGCTGCTGAGCTTGCTTTCGTCGCTCCAGAAGTTATGACAGCACGAATTGTTGAACTAGTAGAGCAAGACCTAGACGCGACTCAGCTCGCGAATGTCGGTCCAACGGAGGCGGCTATTTTCCGCACTCCAGAAGGAACTGCCTTTGTAGACGTGTTGGCATCTAAAGCTCAAAGTCATACCCCGAACAAGAACACGAAGGATTACGATACTTTAAAATGGGAGGAAGATCTCCGAGCCTCATTAGCGAAGAAAAAGGGTCAGCAGAAGAAGCTCACTCCAGAGGAAACAGCAAAAGTTAAGGCTCAATTATCGAAAGAATCAGAAATCAGACGCCAGATTCAAGCTCTAGAGTCAAGAGTTCTTCGTGGAGTTGGAATTATCAAAAGTCTTGCAACAGGACCTCCAACAGAAGCTTCTCTGTGGATGGGACCCGCCGTGAGAGCTTTGGTAAAGGTAATAAATGCCGGAGCTGGATTGATTACTGGTACAGCTGCTCCCGATGCTTATATCCTTTGTGCCGAAAGAGTTTCTAGTCGTATAGGTATACTCCGTTCGTTTATTGGGCTGGCAACGCTCAGAGCTATGAATGTTCCGCAGTTGCCACCAGCCTTGACTCAAGAACCACTTGGAGCTCTTATCACACGTGTATTGTACCGCCTAAGATTCTCTGCAGAACAACGCCCGTTCGATACAGTCTCTCTCATCTATGTTCTCCCTCTCGTCTTCCTAGTACTTCGAGATGGTGGATTTGGAGAAAGCGATGATGCTGATGCCCAACTTGTTCTCGCCCTGGAATTCCTTTCTTTTCATACTGATGCCTGTTCCGACGTTTTGGTACCTCGGGACCAAGTTCTCTCCACTTTAATTTCATCGATGCAGACCTACAATCAGCATTACAAGGCAATCAAAGATTGCTTGACAGATCTGTGCAGATGCATCGCACCAAACATTACTGATAATGAGATCGCAATTCTCGCACAAGGAGCCATTGTTCCACAAGTTGCTGTACGAACCTCGGTATTACAGTCAATTAGTGCAGAGATTGATATGAGTGAGCTCGATTTTTCCAATGAAATCTGGTTAGCATGCCATGACGATGTAGACGAGAATGTTGAGCTTGGGCGAGAAATCTGGGAGGAAAGCGAATTCAAAATATCTACCGAATCACCATTTCGAATGCTACCATATCTCGAAAGCATGGATAAGCAACTTCGACGAGCTGCAGCTAGATCTATCGCCGAGGCTGTAAAATTGCAGCCTTCAACGTTCAAGGATGTACTTAGCCGTCTGCAATCCTCTTATACGGAGTTGGCAAAGCCTCGAGTTCCTCAACTTGATGAGTACGGTATGCCCAGGAAGATGGATCTTTCAGACCCATGGGAAGCCCGAAATGGAATTGCACTTGCATTCAGAGAATTGGCTACAGTTTTTGACGAATCGCTCCTTACTCCATTCCTCAACTTCTTAATTGAGGGGCCACTTGGTGACAGAAACTCAATTGTCAGAGAAGAAATGGTTGAGTCTGCCACAGCTATCATAGCTATTCATGGAAAGGACAAAGTGGAAGAATTGATGAAAACTTTTGAACGCACACTGGAGACACCGGACAAAGGTTCTGAGTTTTCCGATAGAGTAAACGAGGCTGTTATCATCATGTATGGTGCCCTGGCACAACATCTTAAAGCCGGCGATGAACGTGTACCGAAGGTTGTAGACAGGCTTCTAGAGACATTAAGCACCCCATCTGAGACGGTACAATATGCAGTGGCTGAGTGCTTGCCACCACTCGTTCGTGCATCCAAGGAGAAGACTTTGGACTACATCCAATTAGTTCTTGACAGACTGTTCAACTCGAAGAAATACGCTGGTCGACGTGGTGCAGCATATGGTCTTGCAGGTCTTGTCAATGGAAAGGGAATCTCCGCTTTACGAGAATACAGAATCATGCTTACACTGAAAGGTGCGATCGACAATAAAAAGGATGTCAATCACCGAGAAGGAGCTCTCTTGGCTTATGAACTTCTTTCCATGATTCTGGGTCGCATATTTGAGCCTTATGTCATTCAAATTGTGCCTCAACTGCTCTCGAGCTTCGGCGACTCAAGCGCAGATGTTCGTGAAGGTTGTTTAGCAGCAGCAAAAGTGTGCTTTGCAAGCTTGAGCTCTTATGGAGTGAAACAAATTTTGCCAACACTACTCGATGGTCTTGATGACGACCAATGGCGAAGTAAAAAGGGCGCTTGTGATCTCCTAGGTGCAATGGCGTATCTTGACCCGCAACAACTTGCCCAGAGTCTTCCCGAGATCATCCCACCCTTGACGGGTGTATTGAATGACAGTCACAAAGAAGTCCGTCTTGCTGCTAATCGCAGTTTGAAGCGCTTCGGAGAAGTTATCAACAACCCTGAGATCAAGAGCCTTGTCGATGTCCTTCTCAAGGCTCTCAGTGATCCTACTAAGTACACGGACAATGCATTGGACTCTCTCATTAAGGTGTCTTTCGTTCATTATCTTGACGCACCTTCCCTTGCTCTCGTTGTTCGTATTCTTGAGAGAGGTTTGGGTGATAGATCGGCAACCAAACGAAAGTCTGCCCAGGTTATTGGTAGTCTTGCTCATTTGACAGAGAGAAAGGATCTCGTATCACATCTCCCGATCTTAGTTGCTGGTTTGAAAATTGCAATTGTTGACCCCGTACCAACTACTCGTGCAACTGCATCCAAAGCTCTGGGTTCTCTCATCGAGAAATTGGGAGAAGACGCTCTTCCTGATCTTATTCCAGGTCTCATGCAAACACTCAAATCAGATACTGGAGCCGGTGACCGGCTGGGATCTGCACAAGCACTCAGTGAAGTTCTTGCTGGGTTGGGTACAAGCCGCCTCGAGGACACTCTTCCAACCATTCTTCAAAATGTTGCTTCATCCAAACCTTCCGTTCGGGAAGGCTTCATGTCGCTCTTCATATTCTTGCCCGTATGTTTCGGAAACAGCTTCGCCAACTACCTTAGTAAGATCATTCCACCTATTCTCTCTGGTCTGGCGGACGACGTTGAATCGATTCGTGACACGTCTTTGAGAGCTGGTCGTCTTCTTGTCAAGAATTTCGCCACGAGAGCTATTGATCTTTTGCTTCCAGAATTGGAGCGAGGTCTGGCAGACGACAATTACAGAATTCGTCTCAGTTCCGTCGAGTTGGTTGGTGATCTACTGTTCAATCTTACTGGTATCAGTGCAAATACAGAACAGGATGAGGTCGAAGAAGGTGCGCAAGAAGCTGGTGCATCGTTACTCGAGGTACTTGGTGAGGAGAAGCGCAACAAGGTGTTGTCCTCGTTGTATATTTGCAGATGTGATACTTCTGGCTTGGTTCGAACAGCCGCTGTTAATGTTTGGAAAGCTCTTGTCGCGAGTCCCAGAACGCTTAAGGAGCTTATTCCTACGCTCACTCAACTTATCATTCGACGATTGGGAAGCTCCAACATGGAGCAGAAGGTTATTGCAGGTAATGCACTTGGTGAATTGATTCGCAAAGCAGGTGATGGAGTTCTCTCAACCCTATTGCCCACGTTGGAGGATGGTTTGCAAAATTCTACCGACACAGATGCTAAGCAAGGAATTTGTATTGCACTTCGTGAATTGATTTCATCAGCCTCCCCAGAGGCTTTGGAAGATCATGAGAAGACATTGATCTCTGTTGTCAGAGTTGCTTTGATAGACTCAGATGACGAAGTCCGAGAAGCGGCAGCTGAAGCCTTCGATTCGCTACAGCAAATTCTCGGCAAGAAGGCTGTCGACCAGGTCTTGCCATACCTCTTAAGCTTACTCCGCACAGAAAGTGAGGCTGATAATGCCTTATCTGCTCTCCTGACCTTGTTGACTGAAACGACAAGATCAAATATCATTCTTCCAAACCTCATACCAACGCTTACTACCTCGCCTATATCTTCATTCAATGCCAGAGCGCTTGCTTCGCTTTCGACTGTTGCAGGACCAGCGATGGCAAGAAGACTGCCTACTATATTGAATTCTTTGATGGATAACATCATTTCTTCCAAGGATGAGGATCTCAAGTCAGAGCTCGAGACATCCTTTGACACGGTTGTTCAGTCTATCGACGAGTTCGATGGCCTCAATGTGGCTATGAATGTTCTTCTTGCATTAGTGAAGCACGATGATCATCGCAGAAGAGCAAACGTGGACTGTCGCCTTGCCAAATTCTTTGCCGCAGCTACAGTTGACTACTCTCGTTACAATCAAGATATTGTACGCGCTTTACTCGTTTCATTCGACGATAGAGATGCGGAAGTTGTCAAGGCCGCCTGGACTGCACTTTCCGAATTCACCAAACACTTGAGGAAGGAAGAAATGGAAACACTCATTTATTCGACAAGACAGACTTTACAACACGTCGGTGTGCCTGGATCCAACTTACCTGGTTTCGAATTGCCCAAGGGAATCAACGCTATTTTACCTATATTCTTACATGGTCTTATGAATGGTACTGCCGAACAACGTACACAATCTGCCTTAGCTATATCCGACATTGTTGACCGAACAAGTGGGGATTCTTTGAAGCCATTTGTTACTCAGATCACTGGTCCGCTTATTCGTGTAGTTTCGGAAAAGTCTGTCGACGTTAAAGCTGCCATTCTTCTAACTTTGAACAATCTGTTGGAGAAGATCCCGACGTTCTTGAAACCCTTCCTTCCACAATTGCAACGTACATTTGCCAAGTCTTTGGCCGACACATCGAGCGAAGTTCTCAGAACTCGTGCTGCCAAAGCTTTGGGTACTTTGATTACCTTGACTCCAAGAATTGATCCTTTGATCGCCGAGCTAGTTACAGGTTCAAGGACTTCGGACTCCGGAGTTAGAAACGCCATGCTCAAGGCATTATATGAAGTTATAAGCAAAGCTGGTGCTAATATGGGAGAGGCTTCGCGCAGCGCAGTACTCGGGTTGATCGATACTGACGCAGAGGATAATGATGTGTCTATGGCCATTACTAATGCTAAGCTTCTCGCAGCATTGATCAAAAATCTAACCTCCGAAAACGCTTCAGGGCTAATCAAGAATCGTGTGGTAACAACTCACTTTACTCCATCTACGGTTCTCGCGTTAAATGCTGTCCTCGCCGAAGCACCATCCGCATTGACGGAAACTGCCTTTGCTAATGACTTACCGGAAGTCATTTGCCAAGGCATGGCAAGCAAAAATGTAAGTGACATCGTATCAACTTTCAGGATCAAAGACTAATCGTTTCTCAGGACTTCATATCAGAAAACTGCATCCTCGCCGCTGGAAAATACCTTCTTACTGAGACCGCCAACCATGAATTCGAAACGACAAAACCAATATTTGAATCATTAGCAAAGTTGATTCAACCGGGAAATACGGCCGATGCTCGTCGCCTATCACTTGTAGTAATTCGTACAATCTGTCGCCACGAAACAGACGCAGTTCGACCACATCTTCCCTTACTCGCCACACCTGTATTTGCAGGTGTTCGAGATCCTATCATCCCCATTAAGCTAGCAGCAGAAGCAGCGTTCCTCGCATTGTTCAATGTTGTTGAAGAGGAAAGCAAGGTATTTGATAAATATATCGCTGCTCAAGAACTGGCACCGAATCAAAAGAGAAGCATGCAGGATTACTTTAAGCGGGTTGCATTGAGATTAGGCAACACAGCACGAGAGAGGAGAGAAGCCGAAGGTGGACAGGGTGGACTGGGTCTTTCTAATGACGAGGTTGATGATGAAAAGGAGATCTCAAGTATTGGAAAGGTGGATTTGGGCGAAAAGGCTTTTGATGCATAAGGAAATGAGGCTACGATTTGATGTGATGATTAAATTTAGCATAAGAAAAGCATTTTCATTACCAATAAAAATCATAAGATGTGAATTTCAATTTGAATTGCTTGTACATATCAGATTTCTTCAATCATTTCTAAATCACACATCGTTCATCTGATTCAATCATTTTAACATCGAAAGTTTTCCAACGACCTTGCGATTTGAAAAAAATAAACAAAAGAGAAAGTTAAACACCAAAAATAATAACAATCATCTGATTGTCAAGGTTGCTTCTGAATATACTGGCAGTCTTTGATTATCGATTTTAAATAGTTATATTCGTTTTGTTTTTGGTGTTGAACTTTCTTCCCCTTAGGCCGCTCCGCGGATCCGAAAGCAGATTGGGAGTGCGATGACTAATCCTAGGATGGACTGACATACTTCACGTGATTCATGAATCTCCAGGAAGCTTCAATTGAAGAATTGAACAAGGCAACCAATTGTTTCCTCTTTTCTACATTCCAAACTTTAATGGATCTCAAAACTGCAATTCTTTTTCTAATTCTTTTTCCAATTCTTGAAAGTTTTTCCGTTTTTGATCAAATTTCTAAGATTGTGGGTAGGGGACAGCCCTAGATTTTTCTTGATTAGTCACTAGTGGAAACTCTAGCGAGGGAAATCTTGACCACGCATTGAATCTTGAACATCGAGCGCCATCGACAAACGACAATATCGACGACCACCACCGACGACCACGAATTCAGTCAAGATGTAAGCCCACGCTGTTGCTAGATATTCTCATTCCATTCAATCGATCATTTCTGTTTGATTCGATACATTGCGAGCCTTTTTGGAGCGATACCAACAACATGTCTTTGAGAACATCGAAAGCATCAAAAGCTGACTCTTTTTTCTTACGATAGGGTCAACCTTACAACTCAGAAACGTCTGGCGGCTTCCGTCGTCGGCTGCGGAAAGCGCAAGATTTGGCTCGACCCCAACGAGACCAGCGAAATCTCCAACGCCAACTCCCGCCAAACCATCCGCAAACTCGTTTCCGATGGCCTCATCATCCGCAAGCCAGTCACCATGCACTCCCGCGCACGCGCTCGTGAACTCACCGCTGCACGAAGAATTGGTAGACACCGTGGTTTCGGTAAGAGAAAGGGTACCGCAGATGCCCGTATGCCAAGGTACGACATTCGCCACTCCGAGAAAATTATCAAGAAATACACACATTACACACGATAGATTATGGAAGAGGAATATTGGGCTAATATTTGTTTAGCCAAGTTGTCTGGATGCGTCGTCTTAGAGTCCTCAGACGTCTCTTAGTCAAGTACCGCGCCAGCGGCAAGATCGACAAACACCTTTACCACGAGCTTTACCACTTGAGCAAGGGTAACACTTTCAAGCACAAGCGTGCATTGGTCGAACACGTAAGTATCATATTGGTTCTTGCTTGCTAATTGAAACCATCAACTGACAGAATACAATAGATCCACAGAGCTAAGGCCGAGAAGGCACGTGAAAGACTCCTCAAGGAGGAGATGGACGCCAAGCGTGCGAAGACCAAGGCTGCCCGCGAGAGAAAGGTAGAGAGAAACCAAGCCAAGAAGGCAGCTCAATTCGGCGAGGCAGAGGAGACCGAGACAAAGTAAATGGTTGGGCTTTTGTGGTGGTAGCATATGGAGTGTATCTGGCAAGGTTTATAATACAGGCCGGTTGCTTTCGATATCTTTTGATATCCTGCATTATCGCACGGGCAATGGTATCATGATCTTTCACTCAAGATTCTTTGGTGTTCAATGGTTTTTTGCAATCAGACGGTTCAAACGTGTAAACGATACCTGCTTTTCTCCATATCATGATTACCTTGGTGATAACTTCATTCCGTCCTACACCATCTCAAGTTTTCAGTTCCAATTGTGGTGTATGCTTTTTGAGTCTAATTATCCATTTATACTCCCATTTCTTTTGGTCATTCAAATTGCATTTCAACGCCCCTGACCCTCACATCCTCAGATTGTCTTTGTATTCGCTCCCATTCTTTAATCTGCTAGCACCTATCATCCACTATTTTGTTCGAGCGTACTTATATTGATATACCGATAAGAAATACATCAACTACGTCACCGATTTCGAATTCCTCCCCTCTGATATGTCTCCATGATTGAATGTGAACTGGATGTAAAGATGTGAGAAATGATATCAATAGTGACAACGCAATTACCTCTCGCGATACCAGGGAGTGTAATGATTCATCGACCAATTACACGATCTCGTCATCATTGAAGCTCTGTTCTGCGCTCGTAGCAGAAGTTGTAGCTTTGGAAAACATCAATGATGGCGACTATTCCTTCACTTCATTTTATCTCATTTCAATTCATCATATCATTTTATCACATCATTTATAATGGTTATCAGAAAATAAATGAAGATTGAGGGGAGAGATCGGCATATTCTAAGTTCCGATACTCAACCGGATAAGGTGCTAGCTTATGCCCGATGGCGGGGGTCTGGGAATCACTTGAGTGCATATTGACAAACAAAGCTCTACTTTCCGGTGCAAACAATTGCTTACAGTTCAGTCATATGTTTTCATGTTTTCCCCATGAAAATTTGGAATTTCTAACTCAAATATAGGAAATCATGTCGCTCTTCAAAGGAGCCTCAAGAACTGTGTTCAGGGCTACTACTGCGCAGAGAGCAGCAACTTCAATATGTGGCGCGAGAAGAGCGGCGAGTAGTAGTCGAATGACTATGGAGAGTCAACAAAAGGTTTGCTACCTGTCAATTGGATTCGCAAGTGGCAAAGAGCTGATTCGATTCGTGATAGCTACTTTCAGCAGACCTTGAACATGCAGATCCAGCAGTATTCAGTATTCTCCAAAATGTACGATTTCCCTTACCAGACCCCTCATTTCATGATACGTGAAGACTAAGGCATTATGAATAGGAAAAACGGAGGCAGAAGCATTTTATTAACCTCATCCCTTCCGAAAACTTTACATCACAAGCTGTGTTAGATGCATTGGGAAGTGTTATGCAAAGTACGTTTGGAGTTCGATAGTGGAATAAGTCAATGTTGACTTTCTGGCAGATAAATATTCCGAAGGATATCCAGGGGCAAGATATTATGGAGGAAATGAATTCATCGATGAATCCGAAAGATTATGCCAAAGTCGTGCTCTGCAGACTTTTGGGTTGAAGGAGTCAGAATGGGGTGTCAATGTTCAACGTATGTCTTGCCTTTGATATGGGAGTTTCTCGCTCATAACTTATCTAGCACTATCCGGCTCTCCCGCAAACCTCTACGCATATTCCGCTCTCGCCAATACACATGACAGAATAATGGGATTAGATTTACCTCACGGTGGTCATCTTTCTCATGGATATCAAACTCCTACCAAAAAAATCTCCGCTATCTCAAAATACTTTGAAACTCTACCATATCGATTGGATGAAAGTACAGGACTTATTGACTACGCTAAATTAGAGGAACTCGCTACATTATACAGGCCAAAGATTATTGTTGCTGGTACATCAGCGTATAGTAGACTCATTGAGTATGAGCGTATGCGTGAAATTGCCGACAAGGTTGGTGCATATCTATTAGCTGATATGGCACATATTTCTGGTCTCGTTGCCGCAAAAGTTATTCCAAGTCCTTTTGAATATGCGGATGTCGTCACAACTACTACACACAAATCACTCAGAGGTCCCCGAGGTGCTATGATTTTCTTCCGAAAGGGAGTTAGAAGAGTCAATCCAAAGACAAAAGAAGAAGAGATGTGGAACCTTGAAGATCCTATTAATGCATCAGTATTTCCAGGACATCAAGGAGGTCCTCATAACCATACTATCACTGCATTGGCAGTTGCATTAAAACAAGCACAAAGTGTTGAATTCAGAGCTTACCAAGAAGCAGTTTTACTGAATGCAAAGGCATTTGCAAAGCGTCTGGGTGACTCAAAAGATAAAGGGGGTCTCGGTTACTCTATCGTCTCTGGCGGTACCGATAATCATCTTGTACTCATTGACTTGAAACCTCAAGGAGTTGATGGTGCTCGAGTTGAACGTGTTCTTGAACTTGTTGGAGTCGCATCCAATAAGAATACAGTTCCGGGTGATAAATCCGCCCTTAAACCTGGTGGATTAAGAATGGGTACTCCAGCCATGACAACTCGTGGTTTCCAACCCGAAGATTTCGTACGGGTTGCCGATGTTGTAAATAGAGCCGTTACCATAACTCAACGATTAGATAAAAGTGCAAGGGAAGCAGCAGAGTCAAAGGGAAGAAAGAATCCTGGTAGTGTAAAGGCTTTCTTGGAGTATCTTGGCGAGGGCGAGAATGAGAGAGAGATTGTACAATTGAGAAGTGAGGTTGAGGAATGGGTTGGTACTTTCTCTCTACCATGGGAGGAGAGTAGTTGAAAAGAGGAATGGAAGGAAGAAAATTCAACTTTAATGGGATATTCAGTAATTGTTTGGGGAGGATACTAGGATAGGTGCTGTCCTGGCCGGCATATTGTGAATGATAATATTATGCATGGGTTTGGTTTTCAACTCCATACCATTTCCAAAATATGATACTGATTCTCATAATGAGATTGTGAAAGTGTATTATGAGAGCATTCTACCATCAGCTCTGATAGTGGTACCAGTGAAGTAACTCTCATTTGATCTTCTAGAAACTCACATGCCATAGCATCCATGGCCATGAATTCTCGGTGGATAGCTCGATTGATGCTTTTATAGATATGGAAGTACAATAACTCAAACTCTCCAACTTTTTTTATACAGTAAAACGATGAAAACATACACTTAGAATTAGCTAGTATATAGAGACAACATTCCCATTATCAAGGGAAGAAGTAAGTAATAAAATCATCATATAGAGCTTCCCCTCCTCTCGTCCAATCCAACTCGCGCAATTTCCAAAACCCGTTGACGCTCGGACCACTTTCGCGAATGTTGAACTTCAACTACAGACAAGGCTCATAAGTATCGAGAACACTCAATCCATATACCAATTCAATTACCAACCCATACGCCGTGGAATCCCAATCGCATTCCAAATATGGCATCACAATCCGTGGCAAAGGTGGCTCAAGCTGCTAATCGTGTTATTCCCGTTCACAAGGTATTTATTTATTTATTTACTTATCCATTCCTTTAACCTCGATCTATCTCCTCCCCAGCACCTCAAGTTCCAATCTCAAATTTAACTTCAACTCTAACATCCCCTCCCAGAAACACACTCTCCAATCCACCGGTATCTGGGAAACTATCCGTCGCTTCCTCGCCGTCGATCCTACCCGCTCCAACGGCGTACCCCTCAACCCCCAATTCCGCAATCCGCCTCCAGGATCCAACGAACCTTTTTCCTTCATCGACCCCGTTACACTCCCCGCGGGTGATATCGCCGAGAATCCATACTGGAAGCGCGACTCCCGTCGCTCGTATCCGCAGTTGAGTTTCGTGGCCCAGAGTGATGTGGTGGGTTTGCTGAGTGTGGGAAGTGAGGCTGCGCCGCGCAAGGAGCTGGTTGGGGATTCGGGAGTGAAGGAGTTGGTTAGGGTGGGGGAGGAGGGGAAGGGGGGCTTGGCAAAGTTCTTTGAGAGGGAGAGTGCCGGGGGTGCGTTGGAGATGCTGGGTAGAGGGGGCTTGCCGCCTTTGCCGGCGAGTGTGAGTCCGAGTAAGAGGGTGGAGGGGGATAAGTATCATTTGACTGAGGAGAATGCGTATCCTGAGGAGTAAGTTTGGG